>CAUYRH010038783.1:0-50897 GCA_963574655.1 Perodicticus potto | reverse complement strand
AACAATGATGGCTGCAATCAAAAAATGGCCAGGCGTTGTGGCAGGCGCCTGTAGTCCCAGCTACTTGGGAGGCGAAGGCAGGAGACTCGCTTGAGCCCAGGAATTGGAGGTTGCTGTGAGCTGTGATGCCATGGCACTCTACCCAGGGTTACAGCTTGAGGCTCTGACACAAAAAAAAAAAAAAAAAAAAAAAAAAGAGGAAATGGGAACCCCGGCTTTTTAACCAAACATGGCTTATTCACAGGAGGATGGGGCAGGGAGAGGAGAACGTGGGGAGAAAAGCACCCATGTGTACATTGTGCAATTGCTTAAGTCTAAACGGCAGATGGGATTGACTGGAAAGGGAAAGCCTTAAGACAGATGCCATTGGAATGGGCTGGCAAATTTAGAAAGGCTGTAATAGGGGTGCATCCAGAGCACCTCTCCTGGAAAGACTCACAGGACTTAGTGCTGTTATGAAATTAATTTTTATTAAGTCTCCAGCACTCTAAAACCCTTTCTAATCCCTGTGATCTCCCTTCTGATATTAATTTATTCCATGTCTCTCTAGCCTGTCCATGGGAATCCTCCCTCCAAACCCCCAACTCAACATTCCTTTGAGTCTTCAAGGCTTAGTTAATTCTTATTTTATCTGTGAGGGGACAGTGTCTAACACAGTCAGGAGATGTCACTGTTAAGGTGTCCACAAACAAGCCCTTAGGTCAAAAGCTTCGGGTTCCCTTTAGCGGATTAACTCCCTACTTGGCTGGCTCTGAAAGGTCTACGATCTGCACAGTATTTACAGCCACCTCAATTTCAGAGCTGATGTTAGAGACATGATTCGCTTGGGGTCTGTGATCACCGCGTTCACCGGCCTCTGGCTGTAGCACATTGCCTCATGCAGTAAGAAGCCACAGTTGCCTTTCAAGGCTAATTCAATGGCATTTAATGGTATCTAACCCTGGCTCCCTGCCCTCTGGACTTAGATCAGTAAGTTGTAGCCAAAATCTTAGCTCTGAAGATGGAGACGGGATCAGGTACCACATGGTCCTGAGCGTAGGAGACAGTCTGAATGTGTCCTGTCACTTGATAGCAGACAGACACTCTTCATCAGCTACTCAGGACTCCAGGCGCCAGGAAGTAAGTTGAGGTCAGGGAGTTTGTTTTATCTACTGATTTGGAAAAATATTTAGCCTCCCTGGAATAGGGATGTGCATTCCGTGTGCCTGAAGCCATGAAATTTGGCAAGTCCCATATCAGATGCCTAAAACTGTTATACAACTCAGGCTAATTTAGATTGTAGGGCTGCTAGAGGGAACCAAGTCTCTCCCTTGGTCTCGAAGTCCCCCTGCTGACAATCCTTAGGGCCCAACAATCAGTATCAGTCAATAATATTAATCGTAATGATAATGATATCTGTTGCCAGATTTGAGCTACAATTCAAGACCCACAGCTTTGGATAAACAGAAGTTAGAATTTGGTGCAGGGGGATGTGAGAATGATTGGGGCAATAATTTGGCCGGCTTACAAATGAAGACAAAGGTGTCTGACAATGTGAATTAGAATGAAAACATCTCCCAAGCTAGTGTTTGTTCCGCATTTGGGTCTGGCTACTAGCCAAGGACAGCCATCTTTCTTATAATTTTTCACTGAAGAGGCCATTGAATATCTGACAAAATTTCTTCAAAATTGTTTTTTAGAAACTTTAGTTCTGCTCCTTAGTTTTGTATGGTATACATGAATCTGTGAGGGTGCCTTTATAACTGTGTTCCCTGGGAAAATAACACTTAAAATGGAAAAGCAGACTCAAAATCAGTATGTAGCACTTACCTTGCAAAGGCTTGGTGATGACCGTGTTGTGTGTCTGTGTACGCACGAATGTGTGCAGAAGTGTTGAAAGAGATTCAACCAGATCTAAATTCAACTCGATCCTTCAGCTTTCTCATCTGCATTTTCTGTTTATCACACCAAAGTATGTTCAGTGGAATGTTAATTTTGCAGAATGGGGGTAAAGATCACAGGAGAAGAAAGAGGGAACCATGGTTAAATAAGTTGGGAAGTTCAACTAACTTTTTAATTGTAGGGTCACTCAGAAACTTTAAAATACTAAAATGTAATTGGACCCTCAAAGAGAGAGCAATGGCATAAATTAAAATGTAATGAATGGCTAAGAGTTGCCCAAACTCACCCAACTTTGGAAATGGTTTTTCACAGAGCATCTGATGGAATTTAATCTTTTAGGGAAATAATGACAACATTCTTCAGGACTCTTCTGTTTGCAAGTAACAGAGACCAAACATTAGCTTAGGCAAAAAAGAGGACACCATTTGCTCGGGTAACCAAATCAAAGGCAGGACAAGGGTGGAGATAGCCTCCGGGACAACTGCAGTAGCTTATAATAGTTAATCTTCATTGTGAGGTGACCGTGTGCCAGGCACTGTTCAACATGCTTCACATGCAGTAATTCATTCAATCCCCACAACAGCTCCATGAGTTAAGCACTATTATTAACTCCTTCTTACAAAAGAGGAAACTCAAATTCAAAGAGGTTAAGTTTCTCAAGGTTCCCTAGGCAGTCTGGGTCTGAGCCCACACTTGGAACCTCAAACCTTGTGCATCTCCAGGGACTTAAATGCTGTCAAAGTTTATTTTCTCTGTGTGACTCTGGCATCCTTGGGTCTATTGAATTCTCTTCAACTGGCTCTCTTCATGAGCCTTGAGACGTGGCTCCCACCTCCCAGCTCGTCCCTTCACCTCCTTCCCAGGAAAAGGTTCTTCCTACAATTTCTATTTTAAATATTCTGGGAAAGGGGTGTGACCAGCTCCTGATGCGAGGTCGTGTGCCTAATCTTGGGACAATAGGGTGGAGGGCTGGGTAGGTATTCAGGTGGGCTTAGCTCATGAGCCACTGTGTGGCTGGGAGAGTAGGGGACTGAGGAGCCACCACTGTGTTGACACCCACTATGTCAGTGTTGTCAGGTGGGGTGAGTGGGGCAGTTCTTTGAAAGAAAGAAGGTGTGTTTTCCAGAAGAAGAGGCCCGGGGCACCAACATTCAAATACACCCTGGGAACTTTAGAATCCTATGGGATATGTATGTAGAGTGGCCAGCATGCTTCCTGGCATTGGAACAAGTTGTGGATTCATCATGGCTACTGGTCTAGGCAGGCTGCAGAAGAGAATGACCTTCCTTTTAATGTGGCGATGCTAAACTAAGCAAGTGGAAGTCTACTCTGCATAGTGAGTCCCAGAGTTAAAAGAGACAGGCTGCCGGGCCAAAGTCTGGGTCTGAGAGGTCAGGCCAAGCTGGCAGACAAGTCAAACAAGGTCAGGGAATGGGGCAGCAAGATCCAAATGTGTTACAAAGCACAAACATGTTCATGGAACAGGCCAAAGGGCAACGTTCAGAGACGTTTAGGAGTGAGGGGATAGGCAGGGGTCCAACCAGGCAGAAGGTCCAGCCCAAAGCAAGGTCTGGATGGCTGCACTTTGGCTGGAGCACAGGTTCCCAGCCTGGAGAGGTCAGGGGGCAGTGAGTCCTCAGAGGCAGAACAAGGAGACAGATCAATGCCTCTGATTCCAAAATGAGGAAGCAAGTGTGTTCCAAGTGGATCAGGGGTTGACTGTGCAGCTAAGGGATGCCAGAGAGAGTTTCCTCCAATCCCGAGAAGAGAAAGTCAACACAAACAACATGTCGACTTCCTTCAGCCAATCACACCCTCACATTCTAAAGGTCGGCACTGTTGTTTGCAGGACAGGGTTGCCAAATCCCAAATAGGGGCATGACATGGGCACTTGCCATGCAGACAGCTTCAGTTCTGATAGCCATTTTTTCTTCAAGCCTGTCTCTCCACCCGCCCCCCCGACCCCCAGCCTTTCCCATTACCCAGCTCTGTTCTCAGGATCAGTGAGGAGTGGTGTGTTTGTGCCTGCTGTTTTGCGAGTACCCACAAAAAGGGTGGGTCCTCACTCACCTTTGTCATTGTTCATTTCTACTGCTACTGTAACAAATCTCAGACTTGCTGGCTTAAAACAATGCCCATTTATTATCTCATGGTTCAAGAGGGCAGAAGTCAAAAATGGGTTTTACTGGGCTACCGTCGAGGTGTCTGTGAGACTGTGTTTCTTCTGCACATCTGTTCCCTGCCGTTTCCTGCCTTTTAGAGGCTGCCTGCATTCCCTGCTTCACAGCCCCTTCTTCCATCTCTGAAGGTGGCAGTGTAGCATCTGCTAGTTTCTCTCAGACCAGACCCCCAGCCTCCCTCTTCAAGGACCCTTGTGAGTACATGGGACTGCTCGCCTCCCTATAATCCAGGGTAACAGTCTCATCTCAAACTCCTTTACTTAATAATACTTGCAAAGTCCCTTCTGTCATGTGGGAGAAAATTCACAAGTGTCAGATATTAAGATGTAAAAATCTTTTGGGGGGGGGGTCATTAATCAACTCACCACAGTTGTCAGGTTCACTTTTAAACCTGCAGACAGCAGTAGTATTGGACATTTGTACACAATATATCCACAGTGCCTCCAGGGTCTGTTCTAGATTTTATGAGCACCTGTGTAGGTACCACCAGGATGGGAACTGTGTCCCTGGATCTGTTCATTCCTCATGTGGAGGAGGAAGGGGCTGGAAGGTACATGCTGTCCCTGAGCTTTGTGTATTCCATAGAGCCTAAGTGACCCAGAGAGACCTCCTTGACTATTACCTTTTTCTTCATAAAGGCAAGAATTTCTCAGCAACCTCTGGTTGCTAGCTAGTCCTATAAATCTGTTGTGTTTAAGCAGACTTTATAGAAAAGCAAATAGGACTAAAAGGTCTCTCTGGAAAAACTCTCATATCTGTGCTCCAGGGTAAAAATGTGATCATAACCATATTTGTAATGGGGAAGAGCCTCAGACAACTAAAATTTCCTTCAGCAATAGAATGGACAAAGAAATATATACCTACAGTAATCGCCATAAATGAATTAAAATACTATGTTGCTAGGGAAAAATATCAAGGATATAATGTTACATGAAACATTCCCAAGTTATGGATATGCACACGGAAGGGAAAAGTATAACACCGTGCCTGAGATTGAAACACTCCAGCTTTAGAACAGTGGGCTTGGCTGGCAGGAGGGATGGGATGGGCTTAGAGAAGGCTAAGTGGAGGACAGCAACCCTGTCAATAAATTTCATTTCTTTAACAAGAAAAACTGAAGTGACTATGACAAAATGAAAATATTATCTAGGTGGTTATATCACTCTTATACTCTCCGTATAGCCTGAAATATTTAATAATGAAGCAATAAGTCATTAAAAATCTAGGCATCAGACATACTGTAGTTACTTGGACTACTTTTAAAAGCAATATTTTTCTTATGATGTTAAAAAGAAATTTCATCCAGTCTCATGATGGAGACTATTAATGACTATAATTTTTCAACACTGTATCCTTACAAACTGATTTAGCAGCCAAACTGCAAGCTCTTCAAATATTATATAGTTGGTAAATTAGTAACTTGTGTACTTGTTTTCCTAAACAGCACTGTTCGTGAGAATGTAAGGTCTTGTTTTCCTTTTGTACAAAATTCCACTTGGAAAGGGAATAGGGATTTGATAACCACAAATTGTTACTCCAGATCTCTCTAGTAAGGTATTCCAACATGACTTTGCTTTAGCAGGATAAAGTCAATGTTTCAGAATTTTTTTCTCCCTGGGACTCATGCAACAGACATTATTTTTCTCTATGAAAGCAGATGAAAAAAGAGCTAATTAAAATCTTACAGTGAATATAGAATTCTCTCTTCACTATGATAATATTGAATAGTAAATCAGACTTTGTCTAAATAATGATATGAGAAGTCATCTCCACCAGTTCTACATTTAGGCCTTCTGCAAAGTGGCAGGAAAATTTAAAGTTACCTGCCATTTAGAAATTTGATTCACCCTCCCCTTCTTTTCTAGCCCTTCAGTACTTTGTACATTTATTCCACGAGTATCATGTTTATTTCTCTAGTCTTCCAAAATTCTCCTGCAGGGTAGGAGAATTTATAGTTGAAAACAGAAGACTTTATGGAGTTGAGGAAGTGCAGTCAGCAGTGAACATATAAAAGTCTGATACAACTCTTTTTGTTGTTGTTCATTAAGTCAGAGGAATAAAGATAACACATCCAGAATTGCTGTGAGGTCATACAGCTTCTCTGTGCAAAATTAAAAAGGCACCTCTTTCTCTGGGTGGATGCAGCCCATTGGACCGGTGCCCTTGTGCACGGCACAACCCGCCTGTCCATACAATGCTCTGAGAGGGATTATTCGTAACATTTTACACTTCTTAAAATAGTAATAGGGACTCAATACAAATAATTTAAACATGCAACCTCTTGCTTGCTAGAAGCTTTTTAGGGTCTTTCTCCCCTACACTTTCAGTAACATACACATGAGCCTGTTTGGCTTTGATGAGCTAGCCTGGATAGTAACAGGCATTTTTCTTCCTCTGTGTGGCTATTCAGATAGTCTGCAAGTCAGGACAGTTGACTGTCATTTCTCACACTCACCCATGGTTCCAAATATAATGCCCCCAACAGAACCTGGGAAGGGGAGGCCGAAGCACACATCTGCCCAGGGCAATAGTCCAGTGCTCAGGCAGCAGGAACACAGTGGCGCAAGGATAAGTTGGTTCTGCAGACAGTCATCACCCTGGAGTAGGGATAAAATAACCTGAGTGCCAAGCTATGTCTCCTAAACGTTTCTGCAATGCCCGCCTGCTGTCTCAGCCAGGCAGCTGAATGTCAGCAGTCCCAGCAACTGAAATTCTGAAAGCCAGTGAACGGAACAGGCAACTTCCTTAGAAATAATTTATTATATTATTTAATATGCCTCCCAATAATTGGCTAGATAAGAAAATTCCAAGAAGAGATAACTATCAGAAAAACTGGAAATACTTTGTTGAATTTTTTTTCCAGACCGTCGACTTTGTGTTTTTACATGATATGTACGTATATACAGAGGGTGCCACGAATGAACACACATTTTAAGAAAGGAAAAACTGTATTAAAATAGCAATGTTCGAGTCATGTTTGGTTTCTGCAATTGCAAAATATACAAGATATAATATACTAGATAACAAATGTTATCTGTATATACTGAGTATTACAATCTTAATACCATTTTTTCCTTTCTTAAGATGCATATATATAATTTTGGCACCCTCTGTATATTCAATTTTTAAATAATTACCAACAGAAAAATTATGAGTATAGTTCAGAGAACTTTTTTTCTCTAAGGCTTCTCTTTTTCCCTTTGTATTTAATAAACATTTTATGGGGAGAGACTTTGAAACTATGCAAATATCCCATCCTTCCTGAAACTAACAATTCACTGATTGTTTTACCCATGTGCACATTGCACATGGGTTTGGGTTATAATCTCTCCTTTTGACATGTCCCCTCATTCTTTGATCACTTCTTGGCTCCAGCCCCATCTTATTATTTTCCCTGTCCCAGCTCTGAAATCAACCATTTCCTCAAGGAAACCTGGTTCCTTTTTTAAAAAAATTAAACTTTTGGCTCTGCGCCCATAGCTCAAGCGGCTAAGGTACTAGTCACATACACCAGAGCTGCCGAGTTCGAATCCAGCCTGGGCCCGCCAAACAACAATGACAACTACAACCCAAAAATAGCTGGGTGTTGTGGCGGGCGCCTGTAGTCCCAGCTACTTGGGAGGCTGAGGCAAGAGAATTGCGTAAGCCCAGGAGTTGGTGATTGCTGTGAGCTGTGATGCCACAGTACTCTACCCAGGGCAAAAGCTTGAAGCTCTGTCTCCAAAAAAAAAAAAAAAGAAATTAAACTTTGAATTTTGAAATCATTGTAGGTTTGCATGCAGTTATAAGAAGTAATAGAGCCCACATTGCCTGGCTCCCCCCCAAGTTGTAATATCTTGCAAAATTATGGTACAACATCACGACCAGGTTATTCACATTGACACAGTTAAGGCACAGAACATTTCCCTGGCCACAGGGATCCCTCCTGTTGCCTTTTTACAGCCACACCCAGCTTCCCTTCCCCCTCTCAGACTTCCCACTGGAGCCCTGGTGCCTTTTGGTGGAGAATGGCGTTTAGAACTGAGACCTGGCTGTTAGGTGTGCTCACTGCTATTCAGTGTTGCTGCTTCCAATCCCTTTAGTGGATAGATTCTATTCCTCCTGATACATGTATGTATGGATGTGTGTACAAACACACACAGATGTGTCTATATTTAGTTCTGTATCTACCTGTATTTATTTTCTTTTTCTTTTTTTCTTTTTTTTTTTAGAGACAGAGTCTCACTTTGTCACCCTGGGTAGAGTGCCATGGCATCACAGCTCACAGCAACCTCCAACTCCTGGGCTTAGGTGATTGCCTCAGCCTCCCTAGTAGCTGGGACTACAGGTGCCTGCCACAACACCTGGCTATCTACCTGTATTTATTGAAAACCAGGACTTCACACCAATACCTCTAACCCCAGTCCAACACCACAGGGTCATTCATCCCTTTCCATGTTTGTGCCTCTCTTCTGCACCAGGAGCGTGGCTCCTACAGCTTCACTTTGTTTAGTCCTTTGATCAACCTCCTGTGTGTAACCAGTCTGCAGTCCCTTCCCCACACAGGTGCTCTGCTTCCCCCTAGGGTACTGACACCCTTGCTGAACTGTCCCTTCACAAAGACATCCTTCTCACCCTTGTCCCAACACCCCTTCTAAAGCCTCCCCTGCAGGAAACCCTCTGCCTTATGCCGGGGCCCGCTGGGCTGCCCTCATGTGTGAACACTGTTCTTGTTGGCCTCTGGCACCTGCTCTGGGCCATCATGATGCTTTCCCCTTCTGGTGTGGACACTTACCTTGTTCTGTTTCATGTAGTAACTTTAGGACTGAATGGTTTGGGAAGGAAGGAGAAGGGAAATGGAAGAAGAAGACTTATATGCGATTTTTAATAATAACAAACTACTAACCCCACTAAATAAGTGTCGAGCCATTAAAAAAAATGGCATTGATTTGCATTTGTGTTAAATTGTTGGCCTGCCTGGGGCATGTTTTTGTCACTGCTGAGCCCTGGTTGTCAGACCCTTATAAATGTGTCTTAGCTCCTTCATGCTGAATAAGCCCAGAGTTACAATCCCAAGGAAGTAGGTGTCACTCAGCTTCGCTACAGAAATGCTCCAGGATTTACTTTATTTGTATTTTCTTTTTCTTTTCTTTTCTTTTTTTTTTTTTTTTTTAGACAGAACCTCAAGCTATCACCCTGGATAGAGTGCTGTGGCATTACAGCTCACAGCAACCTCCAACTCCTGGGCTCGAGCGAATCTCCTGCCTCTGCCTTCCAAGTAGCTGGGACTATAGGTGCCTGCTGCAATGCCTGGCTATTTTTTGGTTGCAGCCATCATTGTCGTTAGGCAGGCCCAGGCTGGTTTCGAACCTGCCAGCTCTGATATATGTGGCTGGCGCCTTAGCTACTTGAGTCACAGGTGCCAAGTCTATTTTTTTTTTTTTCTTTTAGTAGAGACATGTATCTCACTCTTGCTTAGGCTGATCTCAAACTTCTGAGCTCAAGCAATCCACCTGACTTGTCCTCCCATAGTGCTAGGATTACAGGCATGAGCCACTGCACCTGGCCTGATACTGATTTTTCAAAACAGAGGGTAGACAGTATTCAACATAGTTATGGAATTAGGGACCCCACCATTTTATTGGGCAAATAGAGGCTCTGAGTTGCTCTCTAATATAGAAGTGACAGATCAACCCTAGTTCTGGTTGAATCCAAATCCATTGTTTTGCCTGTGGACTCTTAGAAATAATACTTATTAGAAATATGAGCTTTAAAAAAAAAAAGAAAAAAAGAAATATGAGCTTTGAAGTTAAACAGCTGGATTTAAATCCCAGCCCTGCCACATACAACTGTGTGACTGCTGAAGGATTATTCATTTTTTTCAAGCTTTAGTTTCATTATCTCCACAGTAGAGCTGATAATAATGCTTACTTCAGAGTTACAGTGAGAATTAAGTGAGATAATACATGAAGAGTATTTAACAGTGCATTGTACTTAGCAAGCAAGTACTCAAGAAGTAGTAGCTACTCTTATTATGCTATATTGCTTTTTTGTGATCTTGTAGGATTAGGAAAACTAAAGAAAAAAGTGAGGTCTGATTTATAAATAATATCAGCAAAAAATAGCCAATGGCTTTATGTCCTCAACTCTTGGTCCAAAATAGCTTCTAGAGCTCTAATCATCATCTTTATCTAGCAGAAAGATGGAAAGAGGAAAATAGCAAACTTTGATTTCTTTAATAAACCTTTCAGAAGCTACATACAACATTGCTGAATTATAGCAATGACATGTCATCATTATTCACTTTGATCTACAATGTGCACAGTTAGAGTTACCAAGAATGAGTCGGGGACAGTGAGTGGCTCATGCCCATAATTCCAGCACTCTGGCAGGCTTAAGTGGGAAGACTGCTTGAGCCCAAGAGTTCAGAATTATAGCAAGCTCTGATTGTGCCACTGCACTCCAACCTGGGAAACAGAGTGAGACCCTGACTCTTAAAAAAATAAAAGTTAGGAAGAATGAAGGAGACAATGGATCTTGGAAGGCAATTAGCAGCCTTTGCCATACATAAATACAATATTAACACTTCAGGTCATAGCTCCTTCAAAGCCAAGTGGATAAATCCTTTTCCATTGTTCTCCAAGGCTACTCAGAGTTTGGGGTCGGGGCAAGGTCTGTAACTTTAGGGCCTACCTCTAGCTGATGCTGACACATTTTGATCATCACCTGTAAACTAGGTTTGTTTTTCCCCCTCCACTCAGCAAACTGGCCAGAATACACTCCCTGTGAGGACAGAGCATCAGTGTGGAAGGAGTATGTAGTATTTACCTAGGGAAAACTTCTGTATGAAGCTTACTCATGCCTTCAGGATCTGTTGCAAACTTTGATTTCTTTAATAAACCTGACCTGTGTACCTCTTCCACTCAGTAGGGGGTACTGCTGGGCATGTTTGACTTTATTTTAAGGAGTTGGATACAACTAATTTCATTATGGATAGCTAAGGTCACATAGACACTTGGTGGTTCCTGGTCAACATTTAGTCTCCATCAGGATCTAGCAGTGAGCCAACAGAAGTTTCTTATAGGGGAGTATTTACTTGCTCCAAACTCTAGGACCATCTATCATGACTCTTCTAACGAAGCTTGTCATAGGCTCTAAATAGTGTCATCATCTTCCAGTAAACACTTTAAGGATTTCCTGCATTATAATGGCAAGTAGCAGACTGCTTACACTTCATCCTGGACTTGTTGACCAGCTTGCTTTTACCTCTGGCTCTACTTAAAGCTTTCGATCTTTGAGTTCACCTGGGTCTGGTTCACCCAAATGTGTATGAAAAATAGGCCCAGCCAGTGAAAATGCCTCTTTCTTAGGTATATAGAAAACAAGATTTATGCATTGGTCTTTTTTTTTTTTTTTGAGACAGAGCTTCAAGCTGTCACCCTGGATAGAGTGCTGTGGCATCACAGCTCACAGCAACCTCCAATTCCTGGGCTCAAGTGAGTCTTCTGCCTCCACCTCCCAAGTAGCTGGGACTGCAGGTGCCCACCACAACGCCTGGCCATTTTTTGGTTGCAGCCGTCATTGTTGTTTGGCGGGCCCGGGCTGGATTCGAACCCACCAGCTCAGGTGTACGTGGCTGGCACCTTAGCCCGCTGAGCCACAGGCACCGAGTCCATGCATTTGTCTTTTATTTTAGACATATATAGTATTTATATATATAAATTCTCTCTTCTAAATACACATATGTATATATGCAAAGTTTATATTTATATTATATATAATATGTATAAAATATATATTATATATAATACATAAACCTTCACTGAGTCTGTGAATGAATTCAGGACTGGAAACTGGGTGAGGGGTTTTTACTCTTAGGTTGTTTTCTAGGACTTGGTGTTTTCTGGTTCAAATCAAGCAGGACCTTGCAACACCATGGTGATTATTTATGGTAACAATTCCCCAGAGAGACCTATGGCCATTTACTCAGATATCCAGTCACTTGGGAAAGGGAAATACTCAAACATTTTATAATACACGTATATTATATATATATTCCACATATATGTGTATTATAAAGTACATATGTATTATATATATGTATAAATATGTGCGTGTGTACATATATACACAGTAGAAGCTCTGTAAGTTGGCCACCCAAGGGACAGTAACAAACTGGTCAACATACAGAGATGGCCAACATAAGGAACTAGGCCTACTGTACTGATGTGCACATGTGCCGCGTGTCTGGTCTGCGAAAATTAGGTCAACTTCAGAAGGTGGTCAATGTAGGGAGGTGGTCTGCTATGGAGGTTCTACTGCATAAATATGAAAGTACTTTTTCATGAGATCTATTTCCCATCTTACTTAAGCATATATCTTAAATGCTCTAAATGGCATTTACCATTTATAAGGGTTTCCAGGTTTCGTAAAGTACTTGATCAGGGTGATGACCTGTGTTTTAGGCTAGTAAACTGACATATACCTGAAGTGGTATCACAAAAATGTATTGTTTTTCCTAGTAGGCTAACCATGCTTGATCTGGGGGTTTTGATTTATTAGGGTAGAGCTGAAGATGGTGAACTGTAGCTGAAAGTGCTTTTTTTGTAAATAAAGTTTTATATGAACACAGCCACACGTGTTCATTTACGTATTGTCGGTGGCTGCTTTCATGCTACAATGGCCGAGTTGCATGGTTGAGACAGATACCAAATGGCCTGCAAAATCTAAAATGTTTGCTATTCAGCCCTTTACAAAAAAAAGTTCACCAACTCCTGGGTTGGAAAAATAACTTTTTAGATAAATAGTTGCCTAACAGGTTTTAAGGCCTGTTTGGTTTGGCCAGATCTGTTTAGATAACTACTAATACTGTCTCTACCTGATTAAACATCCAATAATTCATCATTGCTTTCCTAATATAAATCTCTTTTCATGCTAGCCAACTGTCCATATATGTGGGTGTATGATTGGAATCATCCTTCTTCCCAGCTGTATGAAGTATCTCATAATTACTCTATTCTCTGTAATTTCTTAGAAATATAAAATATTGCTTTTGTGTGTGTGTGTGTGTGTGGTTTTTGGCAGGGGCTGGGCCTGAACCAACCACCTCCGGCATATGGGGTCGGCGCCCTACTCCTTTGAGCCACAGGCACCACCCTAGAATATTGCTTTTGGTTTATTATTTTGAGAGGGAGGAAAAACCACAGAGGTTCGTGATCCTGTTTGCTAAAATAGTCCTTTCTCAATGGGACAGAAAGCTGATGCACATATTCTTGAGTTGTTGAGTATATCTATATTTTTAGCAGTCACAGGATATTGAGGTGGTCCCATTTGTCCTCTGGTGAATATTAAAAAAATTCAGAATCATTTGTGCTCTATTATCTCTACTGTGATTGGTAGACTGCAGTGATAATCTGGGAGCTCAGGGAGTTAGAATTACCTCAGAGTCAGTGTACAATAATCTCCCAGTGTTTGGGTACTCCCTTTTTTCTATTATCTGGTTATGCTGATGAATAGCTATAGGTCCCTTTGGAGAAGACAAGGATGGAGAATCACGGTGACCACTTGTAGTGTTCAGTCAGGTTCATTCTTTCCTCACTGAAACCCAGATTTTTCTTTTTCTTTTTCTTTCTTTTTTGGTGCTTTATTTATTTATTTATTTATTGCAGTTTTTGGCTGGGGCTGGGTTTGAACCCACCATCTCCAGCATATGGGGCTAGCGCCCTACTCCTTTGAACCACAGGCACTGCCCTGAAACCCAGATTTTTCTTCACCAAATCTTTATTGAGTCTGTGAATGAACTCAGGAAATTGGGTGAAGTGCTTTCACTCTTAGGCTATTCTCAGGACTTGGTGTTTTCTTGTTCAAATCAAGCAGGACCTTGCAGCACTGTGGTAAGTATTTATGGTAACAATTCCCCAGAGAGACATATGGCCATTTACTTGAATATCCAGTCAATGGAGAAAAGGAAATGCTCAAAGATTTCAAGGGCTCTTGCACATAGGGTATAAGTTGACATTGGTGTCTGGGGACCAAAACCTTTTTGTGCATCTTTGTTTAGTGGGGGCAAATGGGAGGTAATATGTAGAGTCCTGACCAAGGTCCATTTCACAGAGGGCCTTCTGGGTCCATAGACTGCCTCATGATCATTTCCTTGGCTGCCAAATTGGCATATGGCAGAACGTCCATATTGGGTGCACATTGGCTTCTTGGCTAAAAGTGCCATTGTGGAGAAGTTCCTTGCCCTATCCCAAACAGTATCACATCCTCATGGGAAATAGCACAGATTGGCTTCCTAAAGCATGCAGGTCTAGTGGCCCTCATAATATCTCCCATTTAATTTCCAGATTTGGCCTCCATAGAAATTCAGTCACCTGGAAGATTGTGGATTACCATAACTCTGCCAGGTAGTACCTGTTATTGCAGCTGCTGTGCCAGATACACTAGGCCTTACATAGGTGACTTGATCAGTGTCGGAAAGGATGGTCAGGAACAGTTCCTATGTATCAGAGATGGATGACAGTGTGTGATCTTACCTTGAACCACTTCTCTTTTCACATAAAGTGGTTGACCAGGTGTACGGCCCAAAGCTCTGCTCATTGTGAATACTTCTCCTTCACCATTGTGCTTCAGGGCCATCCCTGATGGGGACTTACTACACACAAGCATGGGTATGACCTGAGGGACAGTGACACTATGAATCTACCCCTCTGCATTATACCAATGGGTTTCTGTCACCTCAGCTTCGTTAATGTTGATCACCATAGCTTAATAGCAAAGTAAACTATTAGAACCATTCAGAGCTGCTGGAGCTGCTGCACTGAATATGATCTCTGGGCTGAGGGTATCTGTAATAGTAAGCATTCAGCCAGGGTAACAGAATCAGTAGAAGATTGTATTGCACAGAATTAGTTTACATGATTGTGGATGTTGGAAAGGCAAATCCCAAATCTGTAGGTCATTAGGAATAGCCACCTAGGAATCCTGGGCAGGCACCTTAGTTGGTGTCCACAGGAGGAATTTCTTCTCCATCAGGAAAGCCTCCATTTGGTTTTAAGGCTCTTCAACGGACTTGATCAAGCTCACTCACATTATCTAGGATTATACAGATTATCTAGGATAATCTCCCTTACTTAAAGTCAACTGACCGTGGACTTTAATCACATCACGTAATACCTTTATGGTCATGCTTAGATTCATGTTTGATTATTCAAACTGGGGACTATGGGCCATCCACAGAGTCTGTTCCATTAAATTCCATCCCATTTATAAATAAATGAAATCTAAATGTTTTTCTTACTGGACTGAAAATCCTTAGCATGTGTTCTTAACAACATTCTCCAGATTTTTGCTAATGTAAATGAGTAGAGTACTATAATTCTTTAGTGTTTATGTCTTCGTCTTCAAAATTTGACTTTTTTTTTTTCAAAATTTGACTTTTTAATTGAACCTTTTGGGAAATCCAAGAGCTGGCTCTGAATACAGGAAGAAAGGGCCTGGGAATAGGGAAGGGTAGTGGGGTGGAGAGTTTGAGGGGCTTCCTGGGCCCCGGTACTCTCACTTATCCCAATTTCTAGTCTCAGAGTTCTATTCTTTGCTGATCAGAGCCTCAACTTGCAGATAAGAGACCTAAAAAAGCAGTACAACTCACTTGAGGTTGCAAATCAGGAACAAGCAGGACCAAACTTTGTATTTACTTTCAGGTTACCTTAACTCTGCAGTCAGAAGAAAGAAAAGTCCCTGGGTATCTGTGTACATCTGAGTGAACAAGACAAGGGCTTGGACTTGACATTCTATTTTGAAGAGAGGTTCTGTGCAGTTCGAAACAACTACCCCATCCCTACATGAAAACTGTCAGAATTAAAATAGAGCCACTTGCATTAACAAAATCCTAAAACCCTGACAAACAGTCAGGGAAGGCCTTGAAGAGGAGCTACTCATTCTTGCATGCCTGCTAACAAAAACTATCACAACAGACTGCAAAAACCAACCCCTTGCATAAAGGCCATCATCACAACCTTATACAAAAAATATTTCTGCCAGGACATCTGCCCAGCAACTGCCTGTACAACCTTACCCTTGTTTGGATCCTTGCAGCACAGGCTAATCCCTTTCATTCTTCCTTGGAAGACGTTTGTCTTCGTCTACTTCCATAAATATGCACATAGTTTACTACAGCATATGTATTCCTATTGCAATGTTCTAGTCCCTAATAAATACCTTTTTCTTTTAAGAGACCCTCTCTGTTTGTTACTTAGGTTGAACTTGTATCTCTGAATTTCCCACATCTTATAGGTATATACTTTTCTTTGGAAACAGCAAGATAGTAACAAAAACTTTGTTTCACATGGGCATGTTTCTCCAGGTGGTCATAGGTAATATTTTATTTAGCTGTTTTGCTACTATACACTGTGATCATCCTTTGGATATTGATGAGACTTTTACTCATTCTGTCTCAGTTAATCTAGATAATCCCAGATTTCTCACATTTTTCTTAGGGTCTGTTGCCTGCAACTCATTCATTGGTATCAATTTCTGTTTTGGAGAGTCTTCTTGGGTGCAAGCAAGGGACGCCAACTCAGGCTATCTTAGGCACAGAAGGAATATTGGGCCCTCAGAATTTGCAGGATATTGGAGATCAGGCCCAGAAATTGAAATATAAAGCAAGGCAGCTTTGGAAAGTCATGAGTCTGGAAATACAGTTGTCTTTCAGAGGAACAATCTTCCCAGAATTTAGATGCAGGGGTTGCCGCTCCATGACTCCATACCATTCTTGTATCATTTGAGAGTCAAAGATGCAAGTGGAGGATACACATGTATTTGGTCAAGCCAAGGTCAAATGCCCTTTCCAAAATAGTATGCTTCACATTACAAAAAAATGTGAGCTATGGGGTGAAGGTCAAATATAGAGTGATGGTGGGTGCCAAAGTTCGGATATGTTTGTCCCCTAAACTGCATCTTGAAATTTGACCCCCCCAGGATCGGAAGTGGGGCTAGTGGGAGGTGCATGGGTCATGGAGGTGGAAATCTCCCAAATGATTTAGTGCTGTCCTTGGGATAATGAGTGAATTCTTGCTCTGTTAATTTCCAGAAAAGCTGGTTGTTAACAAGAGCCAGGCACCTCCTCCCACACTTGCTTTCTCTCTCACCTTGTAATTTCTGAACTCACTGGCTCTCTTTTACCTCCTGCCACGAGTGGAACAGCATGAGCCCCTCACCAGGAGCAGAGGTGGGTGCCATCTGTGTACTATCTGAAGAACCATGAGCCTAGCAAACCTCTGTGCCTTATAAAGCACTCACCTCAGGTATTCCTTTATAGCAATGATAAATGGACTAAGTTGTGGGGATTGAGAGGGACTCACGGAAGAGTGAGAGACAGGACTGGGTGATGCTCAGAGAACAGATAAGTACTAGGAGTGGTGTGAAGGTGTGATCCAGGGCGAGGCCAGTGTCAGAATGGGATAAGGGCAAGGAAAGGAGTGAGATGATTATAATTAAGTAAATTTAATGTAGACTGGGAAATGCTGTGTAACTAATTGTATACTAACTGTAACTAACTATTTTTCCAACTAGAATTGGTACAATACCAACCCTGGAAATTTGTCATACCTCCCCATCTTTTAGAATGTTCTGGCACATTCCAACTCCTGGCACAATGCCTGATGCAAAACAGAGGCTCAATACATAGCATAGAGCAAACAAATACTGGGTGAACTAAGAAGCAGAAGTTTTATACCAAAAGAATGCATAAAAGTGAACTTTAAGAAAAATAAGTCATGTATATAAAAAACTTTGCTACGGATCTACAAGTATCTACTTAGATTCTCCAAAGTTAAGAACATTTTTCTCTTGGTATCAGCTCTGTTTGGAGGAGAAAATTATTGTTGCTGTCTGAATGGTACGGAATATCTAGACCATTTTGAAAAGAAGAACTTACTAGAAAAAGATTCTTCAGCTACACGAGATGACTTTTCCTGCTTTTGGAAAATGATAATGATAGAAAGTACAAATTGGGGTTATTTTAATGCCTTTTATGGCAGAACACGAGTGGAAAGCAGGAGAGTGGTGTCAACCTTTTTCTATTTCTTTATCCCTCTTTCCCTCCCTCTCTTCCAAGTTTTACTGGTTCTTGAAATGCAAAAATCTGGCAAGCTGTGGTATAGTGGAAAGATCACTGAACGGTCTGCAGGATTCCAGGCCCTACTCTGCTACTCATCGTGTATAACGCTGGAAAAGTCACTTCCTTCCCTGGTCATCAGTTTCTTAGTGTAAGAAAAGTGCTCTGGAGGACATGACTGTCCTTTTCTGCACTATGATGCAAAGAGATTCTGATAATAGCAACAACTGATATCCATTGTGTGTTTACTCTTTAACATTTCCTGTGCTGAAGATTCTTCATGTTGTTTAAGTCAGGGTTCTTGATTACAAAAATCAAAATCACTGTAGTCAGAGTAAGTAAGAATGGAATTTGTTAAGGGATACTAGTTAGTTCATAGAATCTCTAGAAGGGAAGTGAATTAGATTTGGCAGCAATACCCAAATTTCAGAGGAAGACCACTCCCAAGACTGCTCTGCTGTCATGGTGTATTAACAGGTCTTTTATTTCTGATATTCTGGTACTTTAATATAGACAGCCTTGCTTTTCCTGAAGGGACTGGCTCTGTCAGACTAAGCCAGTTCCTCAAGATAGTAAACAACTCCATAAGGGAATACGCTTCAAATACAAACCAACCAATTCACCCCCAAAACATTATCTTTACATAGGTCTCATACACCAGGCCACTCTCCACCTGGCCTAATTACCCAAGGTACCAGACAACTGAGACAGTCACTATGCCCCAGAGACTTCCAAAATGATTCCAACTAGCCAATTCAAACCTGTTTATGCTGCCTGGGCTGTTCCTTCCTGTGGAAATCACAGTAGTGGTTCTTTGTGTGTGTGTGTGTGTGTGTGTGTGTTTTGGAGACAGAGCCTCAAGCTGTCACACTGGGTAGAGTGCCATAGAATCATACCTCACAGCAACCTCCAACTCCTGAGCTTAAGCGATTCTCTTGCCTCAGCCTCCCAAGTAGCTGGGACTACAGGTGCCTGCCACAATGCCCAGCTATTTTTTGGTTGTAGTTGTCATTGTTGTTTGGCAGGCCCGGGCTGGATTCGAACCCGCCTGCTCTGGTGTATGTGGCTGGCGCTTTAGCCGCTTGGGTTACAGTCGTTGAGCCACTGTAGTGGTTCTTATCAAGAGGCTCCACCCTTCTCTTTTTCTTCTGGCCCACCCCAGTGGCATGGCACATCCCTTCCTCCTTGGAGCTGTGAGTTACAAACTACCCTTTGCATGGCAATTGTCTCCTGATCTGTTAGCCTTCCTATACTTCAAATTTTTAATGAGTACACCACATTTTAAAATTCACAGCTGTGGATAGTGATTCGGCAGCTTGTCCTGCTGACCCTGGGCACTGGGAGTCAGAACCCCTGCTGTCGCTCCTTCTAGGAGCTGGGTATCTCTGTGGTTGGGTATCCCGAGCAGGTTCTGCACGACCATCTCCTCATATCAGTTGTTTCCAAAAGAAAGTCTCACATCCATGTGATCCATTGGTGGAGATTTGGTCACATGCTCATAACTTAGCTTCAAGGAAGGCTGTGGGAATTAGCTCCTGGCTTCCATTTTGCGATGTGCTGAGTTAAAAGATGTGAAATTCTCAAAAAAATATACAAAGTGCCCCCTAACTCCTGGGTGGTCAAAATATTTTGAGCAAATGAAGAACTAGTGAATTTATAAGGAAGAAATAATCATTTTGGTTAACATTTACTGTGTTTAGAATCTGTGTGCCCAAAGAACATTCCTATAAACAGCTAATGTGCCCTGATAACCACCTCTGTATCATCATAGGGCATGCATTTGTCATGAGAAGTCCACTGCATTTTACTCAGTGAAAATGGGGAGCCAATTCTTTTGTTGGGCTACAAGGTTGATGCTTTTTATGGGAAAACAATTTTTTCAGATCCCAAATTGAGAGGACCCCATGCATTATTGCAGGACTAACCATTGATAAGCTTTTGGTCTCTTTTAATCTCAAAGATACCATTTCCGAGAAAGTTAACAAATCTTCCTGTCCTGAGGTTTCTGTCTACTCTTTTTTAAGATTTTCATTCTTGGGAGGCCCATCTCTTTGTATCCTCGCCGTTGTAGGCTTCTGTTTCACTCGTAGGGGTTCCTTGTACTTTGTGTAAAAATAACCAAGTCATTAAGTCTACAAAGACAGAGGTGTAGTTTAAGTCAGAATTATAAAGACATTCCGTTATTGATGGCAAGAAAAACAGTACTGTCTGGGCAAGTGTCCTCTGATACAAAATTGAATTTTAGGTTAGTATGGTCTATGGGAGTATAAGGAGTTCAATATTTCTTCAAAAGTTTGGTCTCAGTATCCACTGACCAGCATTTCACAAGAAAAAGTGGAGAGGGTTTTTCAAAGCATTTTTTAAAAATGAAACTGGTCTTATTTCTAAATATTACTTGGATGGAATGGGAAAGATACTTGGAGAGCTTGCTTAAGAGACATGCTAGTTTTATTACTGTCTCATATTTTTGGAGGACCAGGGTTTTGCCATGGATCCTTCTACTGGGCTTTTTCTTCTATCAGATAGAAAAGAGAACACGAAAGGCTCTCACTTGCAGAAGCCTCCGTCTAAAGGAACAAACACCGGCATTGAGCTATCATTTCCCCCTTCACATCTCCATAATCTTCTCATAGATTCTAGTCAGAAGAGTTGTAGGAATGCTTTTTGGCATCTCAACATGTTTCTGAGTGGAGCGGGCTCTCTTTGTCTCTGTAGATCGTCTCCCTAGGCCTAGCATTGTGTAACCCTGAAAAAAGAACTGTCTGGTTTGAGGCACTGGGTAAATAACCAAAGCTAATTCCATTGATTCAGCAGATATTCTGCTACCTGGTTGCAAAGATAGGCTCTGCAAAGAGGAAATCCTGTTTCCTCCAGATTTTATACTGAAAAAAGCCAGGCTTCTCTGATCATTCGACCCCCCCCCCCCGCCACCCACCAACTGTTAGCCTTACCCCACCAGCAATGTCGACCCAACTCCAAATCTATTTTTCAAACATTCAGGAAAATTTCCATTTCCTAAGCCACAGTTTTTCAGCTTCCTGTGCCATGGAAGAAAGCCAACTCATGAGATAATTTGCAATGAGGGGTTAACAAAGGGCTAATATGTTATCCTACCAGAGAGAGTTTTATTTTCATAGGAGAAGTTAGAGGGTTTATGTTTTAGACAGGAGACTTTTTCCAGCAACGGAAGCTTCTCACCTCAAATCTCACCTAGATTAGAAACTCCTAAGTTCTCAGTCTTGTGTTTCTAACATCACCATAGACAGAGGTTGATTTTTTTTTTTTTTTTTTTTGAGACAGAGCCTCAAGCTGTCACCCTGGATAGAGTGCTTTGGCTTCACAGCTCACAGCAACCTCCAACTTCTGGGCTCAAGTGAGTCTTCCGCCTCCCAAGTAGCTGGGACTACAGACGCCCGCCACAACACCCGGCCATTTGTTGGTTGCAGCCATCGTTGTTTGGCGGGCCCAGGCTGGATTCGAACCCACCAGCTCAGGTGTACGTGGCTGGCGCCTTAGCCCGTTGAGCCACAGGCGCCGAGCCGACAGAGGTTGATTTCAAAGAAGTGAAGCTCTCTTGACTTATCAGGTGTGTTTATCAGGAAATTTTAGGATTATACCTTTTCAGATGGAAGAATTCAAAAGCTATCTGATACAACCTACCTCAAAGCAGGTGTCACCTCTCTGGCAGTGTAGACAACATCTTCATGAATCACATACAGAATTCTACTTCTAGTTGTTAATCAGACCCACTCAGGATAACCTCCTTTCTGATTAACTTAACATCCACTGACTAGGGACTTTAATCACAGCTGTCAAATTCCTACACAGCGGAGAAAATACTGCAAGTTTACCATGAAAGAATCTGATAAGCATTGTCTTAGCCAAGTGGTCAAAGATAACCTTCTCAGTGATAAGTCATGTCAATTGAATGTACCCTTAGTAGGATGTGGTAAGAAGGGCATCACACTTCAGTGGTTTTTCTCTCCCCAAATTGATAACCTTAGTCTAGTTACGAGAAAAACAACAAAAATCCCAAAATTGAGAGAGATGCTTCAAAATACATTATAAGTACATTTCAAAACTGCCAGTTCATCAAGAGCAAGGAAAGTCTGGGAAACTGTCACAGCCAGGAAGAGCCCCGAGGTGACATGAGGACGGTATGTGATGTGGCAATCTAGATGGGTTCTTGGAACAAGAAGGACAATAGGCAAAAACTAAGGAAATCCAAATAAAGTATGGGCTTTGGTTAATAATAATGTGTTGATACTGGTTCATTAATTGTAACAAATGTCTAATACCAATGTAAGATGTTAATAAAGGAGGAAACAGGGTATGGGCTCTTCAAGCACTCTATAATATTCTTGTAACTCTGTTGAAAATCTGTAACTATTCTAACTATAAGGACATTTTATTAAAAATAAATTTGTTCATTTAGATAGCTGATACATATATAAATCATATTCCAAACAAATTGCATCCTCTTGATGTACTAGAGGTCTTGAAAGCCTTCATGTAAAATGACTATTATGAAAAAAATTTATGTGGATTTCAACACAACTTTCACTTACATTTGATTAGCCATACTTAGTTTCAAGGGATGCTAATCAGCACAGTTTATAAACAGAGAAGATTGTTGTCTCAAATAAAATAGAGGTCTGTTACTTAGGACAAAGGGGAGAGAGATGTTCAATGGGCAGCTAACAATCTCCGGCACAGAGGGCTTGCATGTCTCAGAAGCTCTGCTCAGTCAATGTTTTTCAACTCCAAAAAGCTAGCAAAGATCAAAGCCTGTATTGTCTGTGCTTTGAGCTTCTTTACAGCCTCCATGCAGAGGCGTCGTCTTGGAGCTCCCTCCCTATACTATGTGCTGGTTCCAGCCAGAGGAGCCAGATGTTTCCATGGACTTGTCCTACTTGGTTTCAGCTATTGGCCTGGGCATCGTATCTCTCCCTAGATGACTCTTAGTGAAACTTACCAACTATCTTATAGCATGACAGTTATTTTGATAGTTCTTAACGAATCACATTCCTGGTACTCACCCCCTTGTGTAGTGCCTTCCCAGGTTGACCCTTGCCTTCACCACATGACATGCAGTGGCCAATGAGACATCAGCAAACGTCATATCAGAGGCTTTATAAGTGTTTCTGCTTTGGGGCTTGCCTTCTTGGAACATGCCACCACTGTATTATAAGAAAGCCAGGCTATCTTATTGGAGCAGCTGCATGGATAAGAGCTGAGATGTGCTAGCCAACATCTCATGCTATTCTCCAGACATGTGAATGAAACTGTCTTTGATCTTTTTGCCCCAGATAAACTGCCAGATGGTTGTAGCCACATGAGCAATCCTCCCCTAGACACCAAAACGACTGTTCACCTGAAGTTACCTGCAGAATCCAAAGTAAATAAATGGCTGCTGTTAAAAGACACTGAGTTTGGGAGAGTTTGTTATGAGGAAATAGTATACAAGACATCCTGGATATTGTTCAGAGAAGTTATGGCTTGGGTTAGGACTATGGGTTTGTCATACCCTTAACTAAGTGAAGTTTCTCAGGAATGGAAAAACAAATACCACATGTTCTTACTTACAAAGTGGGAGTGAAATGATGAGTACACATGGAGACTTGGAGGGGGGAGGGCGGGAAGGGGCCAAAAGGTTCAAAAATACCTATCAGGGATACTGTTTGGGTGACAGGTACATTAAAAAGCCCTGACTTTACTACCACGCAATTCATCCACATATCAAAAAGCCACTTGTATCTCCTAAATTTACTGACATAAAAAATAAAATCTGAATTCAATTTCTATGTGCAGAAACATGCACAAATGGGTTGGTATGATACTGCATAAAAATGATAAAAAAACATATATACCTTTGAACCAAAAACATACATCTCAATGTAATGCTTGCGTAAGTCCATAAGGGGCACAGGAAAGGATCTTCTCAGAGAAGTTTCTGGTAGTAGGGAATTAATACAAGTGTCAAAAGCTGGGAGAATTAGTAAGTAAAATATGCTAGAATGTTATGCAACATAAGTCGTGATGTAGATTTCACACTTTATATTGTTATGCTCTGTCCATATTACTCTCTGCAAAAATAGGAAATAGTACAATGCCATTTCCAATTGGAATGAAATAGGCATGCACAAGAAATACTCATTTTTAGAAGTATAGATCTATCTGCAGCTCATACTAAAAAACTAAATAAGATCCAATGGAGTAAAAAGAATGTGAAGAGAGCAATGAAAGGAGAAATTAAGACAAGAATGTTGAAGTCTGAGAGTGAGAGAGTACCAAGAATTGAGGGTATGGCCTGGGCACAGTGGCTCACGTCTGTAATCCCAGCACTCTGGGAGGCCGAGGTGGATGGACTGCCTGAGCTCAGGAGTTCAAGACCAACTTGAGCAAGATCGAGAGTCCATCTCTACTGAAAATAGAAAAAGTAGCCCTGCATTGTGACCAGCGCCTGAAGTCTTAGCTACTTGGGAGGCTGAGGCAGGAGGATTGCTTGAGTCCAAGGGTTTGAGGTTGCTGTGAGCTATGACACGATGGCATCCTACCCAGGGTGACTAAGTGAGACTATGTCTCAAAAAAAAAAAAAATTTGAGGATATGGTTAATTGAAGTTAAAAAAGAACCCAAAGTGATTCACTAGAAAATGATTGATTGGCAATTGAGGTACACTTCAACATGAGAAAATGCCCAAGTAGAAAGTCATTTCCATGTCATACGCCAAGACAAACCAAGAGCCTGCAAAACAACAAGGTAGAGGTTAAAATAGTCTGACTATTTCTCCAGGCAGATGGTAAAGGGAAAAAGTGGGAAAGGCTGAAAAGAGCCTATTTTTGTAGGATAGATGATAATCAAAGAAGAACATTTAAGGTTGAAGGGGTTACCAAAAATTGAACAGGAACAATGTCAGCTTGATGAAACAATCTTCTCCATTAATGTGAAGGCAAAATGTGATGTCACAGCATGATTACCATAACTATGAGAGGGCAAATGTCAAGAATTTTCCTGATGTTTTCCTCATGGCATTCTATTCTATTTCAGTCTCGTGTCTCAGCTATCCAAGATGTAATACCAAGTGGAATGCACTTGCTGGAAAGAAATGAAAACTGTATCTCACAATGTAGCATATGGAGGTAACAGAAATTCTTTTCATCATCTTTAATTTCTGTCCATAGCATGATAAAAGGTAATGCACTGATCTATTTTCAGAATAGTTAATTTTTCTCACCAGCAAGGAAATAATCAAGAATTAAGTATGAATGATAAAGTTCTGGTAAATCAATACGCTGAGACCTCTTAAAGTTGGTACTTAGGATCTTTACCCTTTTATACTGTCTGTATGATCAGAAATTCAACACAATCATAACTGAATGTTCTGAAATTCAGGTTTTAGAAGTGTGCATATAAATTTATATATGAGCTAATTTTTCTTTAAATTGTCTCTTTTTTTCCTTTCTATTGCTTCATTATTTCTCTTCATAGTAATCTTTGCAGTCCTTGGAGTTATCATTGGTAAAAATAAGATTTTAAGAGCTTACATATTGTTCTTTAAAATCATTTTATTGGCATATATTTTAGTTGTACAAATTTTGGGGGCACACGTAATATTTAAATCATGTATACAAAGTGTAATGATCAAATCATGGTCATAAATTGTTCTTAAAGATGGAAATGCTAGATTATAGAAAAAAATCCCTAGCCTTCATGGAATGTACATTGTAATGGTTTAATGCTGATTAGAGTATAAAATGTTCAATATTAAGATGTAATAAGACCAGAATTATTTTTATAAGATGTTTTGGAAATTTGGTATATTTTTGTCTTGATAAGGTGGTCTTGAATGTATCATATTGGACTGTTGTAACATAATTGGCTATCACACAGATTCAAATGTAACATGGGTCAAATCCTATCTCTAAAATAAAGAAATAAATGTCTGCAACACTAGGTTCAAGCTATAGAGTGTCATAGTCCTTGACAGTTGACATAATCCCTTAAACTGTAGATGTTTAAAAAGGTTTGTTGAATTGAACAAGGGCATCAAGCCCTGGGCCTGAGATTTTTATAATGTGGGTATTGAGTACATTGATACCTTCTGTTCTTCTCTCATTATTTATGATAACATCCATGATCCATAAATTAAGTACATTCCTCCCAATGTAGTCCTCTTTGTGCTTTCAGCGGTCTGCTTCCTGCTCTCTCTCATTCTCAGGGTCCTGCCCCTTGGATAGCCACTTCTATTTTCCGCTTTCTCCTGCCTTGTTCCCTTTAGTTCTCTTCAGTTGGAGGCAGTCTGAGTTTCTAGGGAAGCCTTAAGCTGTCAAGGGCAGTGGTGCGGTGGCAAACATAAACTCCCCGCTCTCTTTGCCCCATTATGGAGGAGAGAGAATATTGAACAAGCTCTTGTCTCAAGCTTACCAGGAAATATCTGAGGTTGGAACTCCAGGGCCAATATCAGGGTGACTGCCAAAAGGGTTCCCCCAGGGAAGAAGACTGTTAACAAACAAACATTATACAATAAGGTCTGCTGTGATTAGGCAGTCAACAGTTCCAAACAAGTTACACATAAACCATGTAGCTTAGAGTTTTGAATGCATTAATTTCATTCATTCCATAAGCATTTATTGGACACTTACCTAGCGTAATATTTTTTATCAGGCATTAAAGGGAATGCAATAACAAGAGCTGCCATTTATCAGTTTCTTACTGTATACAAAACACTTTGTATCTGTTTTTTTTTAACCTTCTGTAATACCAGGATGATATCTCCATTTTAGAGGTGATAAAATTGAGGAAAGTTAGGAAGCTGAAGGTCAAATTGGTTAGGTGATAACCTATGGATGTGTTTGTGAGGCTTCTAAATGCTTGCTCTTGCCACAGAATACCACCCTGGAGCCTGGGTCCTCATACAAACATCCATCCCTGTAAACTGAAAAAAAATTTAGTGTGATCACAAACCTGAGGAATGTTATGGAAACTCGGATGAGAGAGGAGACTATTTCTGAGGCTTGGGCTGTAACTAAAGGTTTAAGGAAGAAAATACAGCAGAAGAGAAAGAACCAATGGTTGTGCACGTTGGCCTAAGGAACGTTTTGTAAAATTCTGTTTTATAGATTTATGTGCCTTCTCAAATCCTTTCAGGAAGAACTCAGTATACAACTAAAGAAACCAATAAGATATAATCAGTGTTGATATGTATGAACTTGAAGCACATATATTTGTTTTCATGAATGTCCAAATCTACATTAAATAACTTGTCTGTACTTTAATGATCTGAGAATTCCTCAGGTAGCTTGCAAATCTCCTGCCAGTACGTGGGTTAAGTCACAGTTCAGCTGTACATTTTCCAGAAGGCTTTCTAATTTTTTTTTCAGAACATCTTCGAAGAAATGAAACAAAGAAACCTGAGGGGACAGTCATACAGAAACAACTCTGTTTTCAAAAGAATCCCTCAAGCCCACGTTTAACTGTAGTTTCTGAGGAAATAGAACCATAAATTTAAACAGAAAAAAATATGTAATCACTGTTACTTGTAGTGCTGGCAAAAACAAAATTGTAGATTTTGTGTATCATAGAAGAAAAGAGGTCAATCAATAGAGTCCCTGGTAAGGAAACTTAAAACTTAGAGAAAAGCTTTAATCTTTTAGCCAATTAAAGCTAACTAATTTTTTGGCATCCACTGATTTTTTCTTTCAGTTCTTTTTTTTCTGTTTTTGGCTGGGGCTGGGTTTGAACCCGCCACCTCTGGTATATGGGGCCAGTGCCCTATTCCTTTGAGCCATAGGCGCCGCCCTCTTTCAGTTCTTGAATGTTTTCCTCTACAACCTCAACTATATGTTAAAACTGAAATCTCAACACTCATTGAATTACAGAAATATTCCTCAATTATGTGTAATGTTTTCATCTTTTCTGCCTCTAGGGGGGAGTGTGTATTCAACAATTCTGTTTTCAGAAGGCATCTTATTGTGAGCCACAGGCTTCACAGGGGCATTCTTTAATGTGACTTCAGGGCTGGCTCAACAAGGGAGAAGAGGCCTTTGCAAAATCTGGATGGGCTCATCTTACTTGAGACGTGACAGCCAAAATTCTGAGGGAGAAGGGTTATAGGGACTGTTAGAAACAGTGGAGAAAACTTTTCTTCTGATAGCATTTCAAAGAATCACACACTGGGTGCCTATATGTCTTTTCTGGTAGTAAAGAAATAACGTATGGACACTAGTCTCACTTCATAGAGCTAGATAACAAACAGTTAAATACTTTGTAAAAAACTTGCACCTTATTTTAGTAGCTTAAAAAAAAACATAGTTTGTGGATATCGATGAAAACATTTCTAAATCCTATAAAAAGTTTATTAGTTTCAGTAATAATATGTTCAGGGCTACTATTGTTTTTCCTTCAAGTGGCTAAATTTATTTTATTTTGTAGCATTTCCTCTTACTTTTCCTTTGTTTTAATTCAACAAATGAAGGCAGAAAGGATGCACTCAGCAAAAAGATTAGCATTCTTTTGAGTGTTAAGAAAGTGCCTTTTTTTCTTTCCATGCTGGTGTTTTACAGAATTGAGAGAATACTATTTAAAAACTGAGTCAAAGAGATAGTTATTTCTAATTTTTTCCATTTTCTTCATTGATTCATTTATGATTAAAGTGTTGTAAACATTCTATTATAAAAAGATGTTGCTTCCAGATTTACTGTGCATAATAGCCTCAGTGAGCTACATATAAAATAAAATTTTGATATAAAGAATACTATTACTTAAAGTGGGAGTTAATTTTGTCCCCAACCCTTTTTTACATGGTGTAATAGGTGGCACATGGTTTTAAATTTAAACCATTTATCCAGCAAGAGTCAATTTTTCTAAGTGGTGAGAGATGTGTCCAGTTTCAGTCTTCTAACCAGTGGCTAACCAGTTCTCCCAACACCATTTATAAAATAGGGATTCTCTTTCTCCAATGTATGCTTTTGTTTGGTTTATCAAAGATCAGCTGGTGAAAAGTGGCTGGGTTCGTGTCTAGGTTCTCTATTCTATTCCATAGGTCTACAACTCTATTTTTGTGCCAGTACTATGCTGTTTTGATCACTATAGACTTGTAGTGTAACCTGAAGTCTGGTAGTATGATGCCTCCACATCTGTTTTTATTTCTTAGAATTGCATTGGATATTTGAGTTTTTTTCTGGTTCTGTATGAAATGAAGAACTATTTTTTCTCGTTCTTCAAATGTTGGGACTTTGATTTGGGTAATATGGATATTTTAACAATGTTGATTCATTGCAGCCATGAGCTGGGTTTATTTCTAATCCAATCCCATTTAAAAATATTCTCAGGTGGGTGACCCCTGTGGCTCAAAGGAGTAGGGCACCAGCCCCATATACTGGAGGGGGTGGGTTCAAACCCCGCCCTGGTGGAAAACTGCCAAAAAAAAAAAAAATTCTCAGGTGATGAAAAGGTATTTAAGTATGCCATTTCATTTAGTGAGGCTGTGAGGCTGGTTGACTTCTCTAGTCTTTTCTGGCCCTAAGGTTTAAAATTTCATGCTATTTACACAAACTTTAAGCTGGCTTAAAAAATCTAATTTGATGGAAAGTAAACAAATCCATAACATAAATAAAATCCATATACTTATATTACTTGGTGAGTCTTATAATCTTGTGCCTGTTTTTAATTTGAAAATCTTTCTTTCAAATTCTAATTTATGCTCATTGGCATTTTCAAGGGGTCTTTTGGGGATGTTTTGAGCAGGAGCAAGAGCAGAATCATTGGCTTTCTCCTGCCTATGGTTTGGGGCTTTACCTTTCTGCAGCTTCCTCTTGCTCTGGTGATAAGCTGGAAGCTGCGAGCTCCTATTGAAAGGCCACGGAGAGGCTACGACCCGCGCTCACCCTAACGTGAAGGCACTGCTGACCAGCGCGGCCAGTCTGGGCAGCTCTGCAAAGGGAGGGGCGTTCATGCCTGGGGCCACTGAAACCCCAGACTTTCGGAATAAACCCACACCACACACAGCAGAATCATATCACCATTGGCCAGTGTACCCCAGACAGAGCATACCGCTGGGTAATAGGAAACCCCGTTCCTTCGTGTCTCCTGGCAACCAGTTTTGAAATCCAACAAGACCATGGAATTTGGGATTTAGCCAGTTGTTTTGGTTGTTTTGCTGTTGCTACTATTCTTTTTTAAAAAAATCCCGTAAGAGAGGAACGGAGAGAGCTTCTCTCTCCCTACTTGAAATCTCTCCCACTACCAGGAGCTTTGGTGTTTTCTGTATTCTTTTCTGTAAATCAATTCTGTCCTATCACGGCCGGTTGGGGGGGGGAAATAATGTAATGAAGAATAATAAAATACATGTATTTAAAAATAAAATAAAATAAAATAAAATTATTAAATCTTTGGCTTATTAAAAAAAAAGAAGAGAATTAAATTAGATAAACTCTGAGGCGTGCACAGCACTGCGCCTGGCACACCAGCAACACTAATGGATAGTGTTTATATTTTGTCACAATAATTCCATTTTAATGACAATGATTCTTATCATTACTATTATTACTGTATGGCATCAGAATACAAGAAATAGCACAGCTCACTCATCAGTATTCAGATGGGTCAGACACAACTGAGTCCCTTCCCAGGGTCTGGCTTCCCTGTGGTCATTTTCATTCCATTTTCCTACTTGTGGAATGGAGGGGTGTGATCACAGGAAACTCACCTGACTTTTACAAAAATAATATGAAGTCATATAAAGAGTACTTAGTGCCCAGGAGACTGCTCGATGAGTCAGAGCTATCATTTTAAACCCCAGTATTCGGCAGAAAGCTGGGCCCAGAGGAGGGGTTAGAAAATGTTTTTTGTTTGCTAGAGAACTACTTCTGATTTTCTGCGGGCAGCTTGGATGCAGACACACCCGCCCGGGCACCAAGAGCGGCAGCTTTTCCTTAGTACTCAGGCCGATGATGCTTTAGGCCACGTGGAATCTGCAGCTGGGCCCCCAGCTGCCCCCATGAGCTCCACAAGTCCAAGCTCTAATTCACTCTGAAAGGGCTTCAGCACCACCCCTGTGAGGTCCTTAAATGTTTTATGAGCTCCCTGAAATGCTCAGATAATTAAAAACACTTTCTTAATTTAATAGCTTGGCTTAATGAAACTGGGACTTTATGTTTTATTTGGAAGAGGGTGAACATCCCTAGTCACACTTATTAATATTTTTAAGAGTACACCCATTTGTGTCCAGGGATTGAGGGCAGTCATTGCTTCAAGGGTGGAAACAGTCTTTCCCGAGTCTCTGACAAGTCTTCGGGCTTATTAGAGCTCATTACATCCAGGAAGCCTGAAAATCTAAATTAGCAATCATCGCATATGACATGGCAGGCTATTATGAAGGAGGCTATTATTATAGAAACATGTAATTATCAATTAAAAAGTAGTGCACCCAGGTCCCAAAGGTCCAACAGGATACCTGTGCCATGCAGGCCGTCACTTCAAAGGCAAGCTGAAAAGCTCACCCTCCTCAGAGACCAACTCTTTCCATCAAGTCAAAGAAACATGAGCCTCTTTAGAGGGAAAAAAAGGCCGTAATTCAAACAGGTTGACTGTAAACCCAACTGGTTTGGAGGTACCAGTGAGAGGCAAGGATTCCAGACTGTAGTGGACACCTGGACTCTAGAAATTGGACATTGTTTAGAGAGTCTAACACTTTTTTGTGTGTGTGTGTGTGTTTGTTTGTTATTGGATTTTTTGGCCTGGGCCGGGTTTGAACTCACCACCTCCAGTATATGGGGCTAGCACCCTCCTCCTTTGAGCCACAGGTGCTGCCAGGGTCTAACACTCTTATAAGGCTTTGTACAACCACTAGAACTCTCTGTGAATAGAATTAATCTATGTCAGTGTTGTGGACTGTACTAGCAACTAGCCAGGTGTGGCTGTGGGCACTTGAAATGTGGTTAGTGCAGCCAGGCCTGGAGGCTCACATCTGTAAACCTGGCACTCTAGGAGGATGAGGCAGGTGGATTGCTTGAGTTCAGAAATTCAAGACCAGCCTGAGCAGGAGTGAGACCCCGTCACTATTAAAAGTACAAAAAACTAGCCAGGTATTGTGGTGGACACCTGTACTCCCAGCTACTTGGGAAGCTGAGGTCAGAATATCTCTTGAACCTAAGAGTTTGAGGTTGCTGTGATTATGATGCCATGGCATTCAACCCCAGGATGACAGAGTGAGAATCTGTCTCAAAAACAAATAAAAAAAATGTGGCTAGTGAAATTGAGAAACAAAATATTCAATTTTATTTCATTTTAAATAATCTAAATTGAAAAGGGGCCTGGAGGCTGCTGTTCCAGGCAGTGCATTTGCAGAGAGACTATTTGCAAAGATTTTTGGCTCTCACCCTGCATGTGATGAAGAGCTGTTGGGGAAACTGCATGAAGCATCTCTAGGAGCTGCCTGAGCTTATTAAAGCTCACTCCAGCTGCTCTGTGGACAGCAAATCACAGGACGAGGCCAATGAGGAAGATCTCCCCATACCCCGCAGGATACACAGATGGCATGATGGAAGGGACTGTGTTTTGTCTTCTTCTCTATCCCCAGAACCTGGAGCGTAGTCGGTACTGAATGCTATCTGGGGAGCTAGACTCAATTAATGAGTTCGTTATTGGCTCGTTTTCTTTGTGTCTTGCCTACACATTCTACAGCTTTGCAGATGAGAGTTTTGCTGCGTCTAAATATCACTTGATACCATCAGTATATTCCAAAGTTTATTCCACAGACAAGGGCTCCATGGACTGTCGATGGTGGGTACCAAACCAGTAAAAAGACAGAGACAAGCAAGTTCGATGACCAAAAAAGTTTGGGAAATGCCAGCTTAAGAAAAACAATACATTTTCTTCCTAAAGAAAGTATCAATACCTTTAATATGTTAATATAAATTGCATGGCTCCGACAGTGGGCACACACATCTTCCAGCTGTTTTTGCCAGTAGACCCCTGTGTTTCTTTGGTTGAGCATCTGGCCCAGTGGCTGCTGGGCAGAGCTTTCCTTAGGAAATGTATTTGATTGCTGAGTCATAGAAAGAGAAGGCTGAATGTAGGCTGCCACCCCAGACATTGTCAAAGGTAACAACCTGCTGTATTTTCTCTGAAGGGTTTAACGCCACTGCAAACTATCATCTTCATTTATGTGTTGGCCTGCTTATTGGACTATGTCGTCTGCTAGCAAGAGACCCAGGGGAGTTGGGGGGTCTCGTCTGTCTGCTCCCAGATACATTACATCCTTGGCACAGTGGAAGGTGCCAACAAACACAGCAAATGAAAAAATGACCTGCAATCGATGAGGACCAAAGTCCTAGGATTCCATGGGACAACCTTCCCCATGCTCTGATAATCTGGCACAATTTCTCCCTTCCAGCTTCTCACCCTGAGTCCAGGATTAAACATGGACACTTGCAAAACAAACTGGTGATAAAAGATACAACAGGACAATTACTGATTCCAGATAAATGTTTCGGGAATCTAGTCCTGGGGATTCCTTGGGCCCAGGTACTTCGGGAGAGTCTTAAAGAAGGTGTACCCCAGGTCGGTCTTGCTGCTGAGGGTTTGAACGCTGCAGAGAGGCTGGACGAGGCATGCCAATGGTGTTTGCCCAGCACAAAGCTAGGAATGCACAGAGACAGAGGGCAGTCCCCATGATGTGGTGCACTGTAAGCTCCACGTCACATCATACTGTGCTCAGCTCTCTGCACAGAATGGGCGGTCAAAGGGGGTGTGAGGTAGCAGAAGGGGCAACACTTCTAATGGCTAACATGAGGTGACTGCACGTGCTGGACATGTGACCAGGATCATCCATGTCATTTTACTCTCCCAGAAACACGAGGAACGGATATCGCCATCTTTCTTTGGATGAGGAAATCTTGGTCTGGATTAGGAGTTAGGGAGTCTTAACAACCACGCACTGTTGCCCACTCAGACAATTATGTGTCCTGAGTGCTATAGCTCAGAGAATAGATACTGAAATAGCCCCAGAGTTGGGACAGCACAGTGGAAGGACCTCTCTGTGCTTGGCCGGGTGTGTGGCGATCAGGGAGAAGGTGATGTTTTAACAGCTTGGTAAAGGATCTATCTCTTCTCTTAAAAAGCAGGATGGAAGAGAAGCTAGGATGAGCAGAGAGCATGGCATGGGTGCAGGCAGGAAAGCACAGGTGTCCAGAACCACAGGTGAAGACCCATTTCTCAATGTCTGTCTGAGTGAATGTTTGAATATTCAAATCAATGTTTGGCAAAGCAGTGACTGCTTTCCTCTGGGGTCATAAAAAAATTATTTCTTCTGAGTATACTGGCAACAAAAAGCCAATTAAAGCCCTGAGAGTTGGTGACTGAGCACACAAAAGCCAGAGCCTTCTGAGGCCACAACTCACCTCTGCTGGTCCCTTCTCTTCATTGATTGTATTTAATTGGAAGAAGGGGCCATGGGTAAAGCAACTGTGAGAGCAAGCATCTAGCATAGAGTGGACCCCATAATAATTATTGACTGTACGTTCTATAATAAGCCGTATAATTTATTGCTCCGGCTCTGCTTCCTGGGCCTCATATCAATACCACTCACATGCAGCGGTCGTATGGGAATAATGTCACACCCCAAGCACAGACTTATTTAATACATTATCCCTTACGTTCACTCTCAGCGCAAAGTGTTAGTTGTAATAAGGAGACCAAGTAGCCCTGATCAGAACAACTCATGGCACAGGGTTGGGGAGAAAGGCAGAGCCTTGACTGCCCTGTCTTTGGATACTGTTTCTCCCACTTGTTGACACTCCTTGGCTTTCACATTGTGCCCCATGATTGCATTTATGTACACAACCATGATTTAATAAAAAAAAAATAAAGATGAAAACAATATTTTTCCATCTCTAAAACGTGAGCACTGTTTTTCAGGGATGCTGGGTAAATAAAAATAATGCATGTCAAGAATCTGACTCAAACCTAGCACTCAGGAAACATTCAATATATTCTTGTTTCCTTGAAACCTTTAGATTTTTATGTCCTTGTGCCTGGGGCTGGGTCACCTTTTTTCCTTCTTGAGGGACATTCTGCTCTGTTCTGGACAAGATGAAGGATACATAGATGGAGAAGATGTACCTTTGGCCGTAGGGGGCTTATGGTTTAGCTGTTATGCAGACTCGATGGAACCAGAGAGAAAGAGGACAGTCCTCATTCAAAATAGTCTTGGAAGGTTGTCACAGTGCTAAAGTATTCAAATGATTGAGCGGTGGAAGTTCTTACAGGATCACTAGAATGTGTTTGTGGAAAGGAGGGGAAGTGAACGCTGTAAGCAAAGATCCCAAGTTGAGGTGGTCTTCAGATGATTAAGAATATTTCACTATAAAACCTATCAATATTCAAACATTACTCCCCCATTTAGTACCAAAGTCAGCTCCAGAAAATTCTGGGAGAGCAGAGAATTTGGAAATGGAAACTTGTGATTCCTCAGGCGTCAAGGTGGTGCTTCGTTCCTCTCCTTGAAACGCTCTCAATTGCAGAAGCAGGCACATGGTTCTCTGAGATGAGGCAATTAACCTTTGCATCTTCACATGAACATTAGGGATTTTAATGAGGCAAAACCTAAGCGTGCTCCCTTGGCTTCATTTCAAAGGGATGCTCCAGCCCACCTTGGGGAAAGGGAAGTTGCCCCCAAGCTACTAATCATTTCAATGTTTCTCAATGCCCCCAAAGACCTGTCTGTATTTAGAAAAATTGTGCCTGGGATTTTATGACAAAGTACATGCAGAAGTTACTCATATCATGAGTTTATCTTCTTTCATGGTTTTGCATGACTCCAAGAAGAATGCGTGCTGGAACAGAGAACCCATCAAGTGCTTCTGTGGTTTGAGTTTTGCTGAATGCAATGCTTAGTGAGAAACCACTCTGAGAAGATGAGGTTGCAGAGACTGATTTATATGGGAGATGAGCAGTAAAATATCATTAAGTCATAATCAGCTTATACAGAATGACTGCCAAGTGGAAGCAAGAGCTGTTCTTTTTTTTCCACCCAAGCTTTTTGCATAGACCCATGGCAGCTAAATCCAGGTCTATTTCTCTTGTTCGTGAGGGTCTCTTAACAGGACCTCACCCAACAACTCACTCTTATGCCTGCTCTTTGGAACAGATCAACTTCTACCCTTCCTATCCACTCTTGTTTAGTTAGGGGTGTAACAAGTGGCCACATGGACACTCACCACCTCTGCTTCCATTTCTCACAAACAAAGTCAGTTCTGTGACATCACTCTTTTCTAAGGCTTGAATGATTAAGACATGTCAAAAAATTCTAATGCCAGCCACTGTAATACATATTCTGCACAGGAACGTCCACTCAAGGGTTCAAAACACATTATGAATAAGCTACTATATGCAAGTCCCTCTCCTGGGGATGCAAAAATAAGGCAAGGGTTTTGGTTTAAGAAGTTTGGCGTGTTAAATCACAAGACATATCTCTCATGTCCTCCACTGACCCAGTTAGAGAATATTTGTTTATTGTTAAAAGATTTGAAAACATATCTGAAATTATTGAATTCCCATCTCCACTGTGATGCCTCAGGACAATCACTTGATTCCTCCTTTTTTTTTTTTTTTTCCCTTTCCCATCTGGTAAACACCCAGTCACTTACCCTTTAAGAAGGAGCTCAAAGTATCCAATGTATACAATACTAATGTGAAATCAATAGACAACTACACTCCTACATGAGAGAAAAACACAATGAATATAAATGGATGGAAGGGAGAGGGGAGAGGAGAGAGAAGGGAAGGGAGAGGAGAGAAAGGAAGAGAGAGGAGAGGAAAAGAAGAGGAGAGGAGAGAAAGGAAGAGGAGGGAAGGGAAAGGAAGAGGAGAGAAGAGAAAGAAAGAGCAGGGAAGGGAAAGGAAGAGAAGGGAAGGGAAGGGAAGAGCAGGGAAGGGAAAGGAAGAGCAGGGAAGGGAAAGGAAGAGGAGGGAAGGGAACAGAAGAGGACTAGTAAGTTTTTACATAACGGGAACAGTGTAAGGGTATACAGGACACCCCCGGGTGAATGGCTCAACTACAAGTTGAACTTTGCCTAACAAATGCAAACAATGTAACCTAATCGTCTTTACCTTCCTATTAATCAGAAATAATTTTTTTAAAAAGGAGCAGCTCAAAGATTTTACTCAGCTTGGATAGATCATAAAAGTCTTACTCCCTCTGCTATGTCACTGCCTTACTGAGTAGCCTTAATCTCTCCATGGTGAACTATTTTATTGATGCATCTGCACTCTCTACCAGATCTGAGAACCTTGAATGCTAGACCTCAACTTTCTCATTTCTACTCTCTATATCTAGCTCAATGCATAGCAGAACACACACCTGCTACCAGAGTAAAACAAAAACAAGAGGTTGTTGTTTTAAAACCATGTATATATTTGTTCCTCTTAGTACAAATAGGTATCCAGTTCTAATTCAGTTTCCAACCCTTATCCAGGTCCAGCTTAAATCTCATTGTTTTGGATGGCACCTGTGGCTCAAAGGAGTAGGGCGCTGGCCCCATATACTAGAGGTGGCAGGTTCAAACCCAGTCCTGGCCAAAAAATGCAAAAAAAAAAAAATTAAAAACTCAATGTTCTGATACTACTTTGACTATACCCACTCCATTTGGATATTTATCCAAACTTCCAAAGGATACAAAGCAAGGCAGCATATAGACCAAATTGTCCATATAGATACATAATACAATAGAAACTCTGTAAGTTGACCACCCTAGAGACCAAAACAAACTGGTCAACATATGGAGGTGGTCACCATAAGGAACTAGGCCTACTGTATTGATACATACGTGAGGTGCACGTCCAGTCTATGAAAATTAGGTCAACTTGAGGTGGTCAACTATGGAGGTTCTCTAGTATATGTCTGCATGTGCCTCTGGAATTTTTCCTTTGTTGTTGCTCATTTATCTATCCTATCTCTTTGAAACAATGTTCTCCTTACTGCAAAACCTACTGGTGTTGTTCTTATTCTTCTACCCAATGGACCCATCTTCTATTTTTCCTGATGTAAGTGTAGCTATTCCTGCTCTCCTTTGGTTTCCATTAGCCTGGATTATCTTTCAATCCCTTCACTTTCCATCTATGTGTGTCCTTATAGGTGAAGCGAGTCCCTTGTAGGTGGGCATATAGTTGGGTTTAAATTTTTATTCATTCAGCCTTTCCATGCCTTTTGATTAGAAAATTTAGTCCATTTATATTAAAGGTAACTACTAATAAAGACTTATTGACAATTCGTTGTTTCTAGTTCTTTTGTAGATCCTTTAAACCAAGCCATGTTCTAAAACTTCTACTTGTTTATTTGCTTGCTTGAAAGTCAAACTGTGTTTATTAAGTAAACACAGGCAGTCCCCAACTTACAAACATCTGACTGAAGTAAAACCCACACTTACAAACGGGGGCTATTCCAGGTAATAGGTAAATGTATCTGGTCCAAGTTACATACAAATTCAACTTTAGAGCAAACGTACAAAACCTAAATTGTTTATAACCCAGGTACTGCCTATACTTTTTGCTGACTGGTACTATGATCAGCAGGAATAACCAAGATTATGCTCTGGGTTCATAAAATTCCAATCCTAACAAAGGAAATCGGCATGTTTTATCAGACTGTGCCACCTTTTCACACATAAATACATGAGCTCTTGATGTGTTTGAAATATTAAAAATGGTTTTAGAGTTGCTAATATTTTTGCAAACCTCTAGAAGTGTGCATATAATGCATACCCAACCACAACCTAGTAATCACGAATAACAGTGATTGCATAATCATGAGTAACAATAATCGTAAGTAACATGATTGTCCATCAACCACATTCCTGGCACTTTTCTTGTCCCAGTTCTGCCACTTACTAAGTGACCTGAGAAAAGTTATATATGTTTCTCCATGTCTCAGTGTCCTATGTATGGAGACAGTATTCTCTTTCAAGAGTTATAGTTAAGGAGATAATGAATAAACTCTTTACCGGAAGGACCCAGCGCACATTTTGGTGCATGATCCTGTCCAGTCATCTTCAAGTTCCTATACTTCAGACTTTCTTTAGCCTGCTTTCTTTTTTCTACTACTTTGCTGCACCCATGGCATTTCAGAAGGTGGAGAACTATATTTTAAGTAAGAAATTTAATAGGATTGTGTGGTCAGGAGAAGGAAGAATTAAGGCAGGTAACTTGTAAGTTTCCATAAATCATGTAGATTTTAATTGGAGGCAGTGGTGTTTTCTATGGCTGGAAGATAAGAGGAGGAGGCAGTTCATTACATGACTTTGTCAGCCTGGATCAGGTGGTATTGAGAACTTGGAGAGAAGGCCAACAGAGACTGAGCATCCATTACTTAGACTTAAGTAAATCAATTAGCTGTGGATGAAGGCTTATGAGGAATCCATCCCAGGCTGTGTTCATAAACAGGATTATTGGTTAAGGTGGAACTGCTAAGGTGAGTTCAGAGTGATTTTCTCAGTGAAATGCAATATATTCCAGCTCTTTTTGGGGGTCACACTGAGAGGGAAGGAATTAAAAATTCAACAAATTAATACTTCACCAATCTACAGTTGTAGAAGCACTAAGGGGAAGAAGCTAGAGTCAACTTTTCTTTGTAATTCCAAGTCTCAGGGCTATATCATAAATGGAATTTATAGTAGGCTCTAAGAAGTGATGAAACCCCGTCCATTCTGACTTTTACCCTCATGGTATTGTAGCTTCTCACCAGTCTTGTCCAACCTTGCCCCTGGCTCACTCACTGCCTCCCTCCAGGAGGTCAGCAGCCCCTGGGTCACTGTTTTAGCACCCTGCCTTGGATTCTTTTCAATCATCTCACAGCCTGTGAATTGCTTGGGTTAGAAGCTGCAGGCAGCGGTGGTGAACAGTTTATGTAAGGAGCAAAGACATGAGGGAAATCCTTCCTCATGCACTGTTTTTTGAAAATCTAGGCCATGAACTTCGTGTGATTCTCAAATGAGAATGTGATATAATGACACGCCAAGATGCACATAACACTGGTTACCACTGCCTATGAATCTCCTGGGGTGACCCATTCCATTGAGAATAAAGATTCCTTTCCCGAGATTGCTCTGTCATTCTGTCTTCAAGCTGCATGACCTCAAGTTTTTAAGAGTTGGCTTTAATTTCATTTTATAGAAATGTGGTCAGGACCTCCAGTACTTTACATATCTTTAGAGTCTTATTAATCCATTAAAATCTTTACTAATGTATAACCAGTTTTAACACGGAACTAATTGCACCCACATCTGTGTCCTTAGGAATCATTATTTACAAGTTACCCACTAGGCCTAAGAAAACAGAAGCCTTTTTTAAAACCGTACATCTTCAGGGCAGACATGTATTATATTTATATAATGAAGTGGTTGTCTGACTAGCTATATAACACCTCAGGTGTTTTTAAATAAGTAGAAAAAATGTAGCAAGGAAACTTAATTCTGCTCCTGGAGCAGGTTGATAAATCTAGCCAAACATCTTTATTTTTTTTATAGTACATTAAGGGAACATTTTTATTTAGCACAGTCATAGATCTTCACATTATTGGGAAGTATGTTCTTAGATTGCTTTTTTGTCTTCAGAATTGCCTTTGGAAGACATTCTTTTGCTGGGAGTTCTATGGATGTTATTCTGGGGGAGAAACCTGTGCCCAGACTTGATTTCAATTAATTAAGGATCACAAAACGGCATCCTTATGCCCCCCACTGCCAAAGGCTTTGGATGCAGATGAGGAGTTTTGCTTGTAGAAAAGTAGCCAAGATTTTTGAAACTGGATGATAAATACATGGTTCATCAAAATTATTCTCTCAACTTTTATGTACTTTGAAAATTTCTGTAATAAGTAGTCCTTTCAAAGGAGCTGGCAATCAAAGGGGAAAAGGATATCTATAGGGAAAATGATGAAAATTCATTTCCCATAGATAGATTAGCATTCACTGCGTCCAAGACTCTGCACTAAGGAGTAGATAAACTGTCCTCAATGATTTCATTCTCCAGACTGTGATTTTCAACTAGCATGCCATGAGAGGATCTTAGGTGTGCCATGAAAAATTTTTAAAGGTCATTAATTATTCTCAAAGAAAGTTCAAAACAAAGTATATTCTTTTTCATTACTTTTTTTTTTTTTTTGATCAACTTAAGTGTGCCATGGAAGTTTAACAATAGGTTCAAATGTGCCGTGAGATGAAAAAGGTTAAAAAACATTGCTGCAAACTAAGTGATAGATACTTTATGTGGACTATTTTTGGAGTGGAGCCTTTAGGGAGTAATTAGGCATTCCCAAGAATGAATTTGTGCCCTAATAAGTAGAGACAGAAGAGAGATTCTCATTCATTCATAGTCTCTCTCTTCCATTGAAGATACAGCAAGAAGGCAGCCACTGCAAACCACGGAGACATCTCTCACCTCTCACGAGCCATTGGGTCTGTGGGTGCCTTGATGCTGGAGTTACAGCTCCCAGAACTGTGAGAGATAAATATTCGTGGTTTAAGTCGCCCACCTGTAGTATTCTGTTACAGCAGCCTGAACTAACACAATACTGCAGACAGATCTGGAGACAACACGGATCATGAGAAACAATTGGATGATACGATCAAACTCGGGTAGAAACAAAGCTAAAGGGGTGATTTAAATTTGGGTCTCAAAACTTGTTAGAGAAAGTGATCACTGAGTGGTTATTAAAAGATTATCATAGCTTCAAAGTTTCAACGAAGGTATGCTAGTCCACAGAATAATAATAATATAGATAAATGGATATATAGGGCATGTTCCATGTTCTCTGGATCCCCCACAAAAAGTGTTCTGTAGTGATTTCAGGGTTTGTTATTAGAATTCAGAGGGAAATGAGTCTAGAAGGCTTAGCTAAAGGCATAGTATATAGAGAGCATTAAATCTTAGGATGAGGCATAAATATTTAACCTAGAGAATTAGAAACTCATTCAAGGAGTGGGCTAAAAGGCATGTGATGTGGCCAGCTTGGTTTTAAGAGGTTAGTGTTGGTAGCAATGTGAAATGAACTGAAGGAGACAGACACTGATGATATTTACATATACATCTATTTAATGTATTCACTTCTTCATCTAGATCAGTGGTTCTCAACCTTCCCAATGTTGCAGCCCTTTAATACAGTTTCTGTGGGTCGTGACAGGACTGAGAACTGCTGATCGAGATGTTAGTATCAGTATCTCTCGCTTTGAAAGTAAGCAATAGCCCTCCATCTGGTTTCTGTTTCTACTTTGACACTCCGTTCTGTCCTTCACATTTGAACTATAACAGTGTGTAGTGAAGTATAACAATGAGAGCTCCCAGAGAATCATGACTTCTTTTATCCATGATTCTTTGCAATGTGATTTTGTTGCCCCTCACATCAAGAAGTAGACTCTGTTTCTCTATCCTCAAATCTAAACTGGCTTTGGAACATGTTTTGACTGGCAGAATGTGATGTAAATGACATTGGTGGCATTTGACACTAAGCCTTCTGTAAAGCAAGCTGTTAAAATAAGGGCCTTACTGCTTCTGCTTTTGCTCACAAAGAGTGTTCCAGCCACCATATATGAAAACCACGGTTAGACTAATGAAAGATAAGAAACAGCATTAAGTGAGAAACCCAGTCAACAGTTTGACAGTCACATCTAAGGACCAAGACTTATGACTAAAACCATCTGAGATCTTCCAGACCCAGACTAGCAGCTAGATAGCTGCACTCATATAACCAACTGCAGATCACAGCAGTAGAAGAACCACCCAGCTGAGCCAGGCCAACACATAGAATCTTAAAAATACAAATTCTTGTCTTAAACTACGAAGTTTTGCAATAGTTTACTATGCAGATATAAAAAACTGATGTAGCAGTTGTATCAGAAATGGAATAAATAAAATTCAAAGCATGTGGCATTGGCTTTGGAACCAGGGAGCAATCAGGAATTTGTGAAATAGTGAAGGGCCTTCCCTAAAGGCTCAGAGAAAGATAACTATGTTATATTGTGGTATAAATTTTGTCCAAAAGAAGTCAAATGTAATAACTTGAAAAATAAAAAACATATCAAAGGTCAGGATAAATAAATCTCAATACAGGAATTTAGGAGGGCCAGTTAACTTTACTAGCAATGTATGATAAGGTACAAAAATAGAAAGATGAAGTAAGGAAGAAACTTGCTGAGTTAAAAAATAAAACTGTCCTTCATTCCCAGTCTCCTCACATGGTAAAAACAACTCAATGTTTCATGAAATAAACCCTGGATCCAAGATTAGATCAAACTGTGACTCAGACAATCTTAGTTAAGACTTTTTTTTTTTTTGACAGAGTCTCATTATATTATCCTCAGTAGAGTGCTGTGGCATCACAGCTCACAGCAACCTCAAAAAAACTCTTGGGCTTAAGCAATTCTCTTGCCTCAGCCTCCCAAGTAGCTGGGAATACAGGCCCCCAGCTGTTTTTTTATTGTAGTTGTCATAGTTTTTTAGCAGGCCGGAGCTGGGTTTGAACCCGCCAGCCCCGGTGTATGCAGCTATTGTCCTAACCACTGAGCTATGGGCACCAAGCCAGTACAGACTTCTGAAAGACTGAGGTTATGAATTATAATCTCCTCTATTAGAAGTGGCATGGGCTAGGGCATAACATCAAAATAGTGCCTCAGAGTGAATCAGGAGCTTTCAGATTCATTGGATCTTTACTATTATCCCTGAGATTTTTCTCACATTTACAGATAACGTTATTGAAGCACACAGGAGGCTCCCCGCCCCCACCTCCGAGTGCTGTGTTGGAGCTGGAATTTGAACCAGACCTGACTCAGACTGTGTTGCCTTCTATTTAACATCATGACACCCCCCTACATTCATATCCCTTGAACCCAAAGCCCCCTAATGCCTTCATTCAGTCTGTTGGTAAACATGTGCTGAGTGCCACGTAGATGCCAGGCATTCTGCTGGACATTGAGGGAAAGCCCGTATACATAAAGATAACATTTTCTGCTCTCAAAGAACTTATACTCTAGCAGGGGAGAGATACATTCCTCAAATAATAAATCATACCAGAGAAAGGAAAGAACCAAGACCAGTATTCAAAAGGAAAAAAATCACTGTCCCAGGAGACTTTATTATAAAGATACTTGACCTACAGATATTTACTAAACACCCACTCCCCGCCAAACTCTACTGCACCCAGAAGTTACAGAGAGATGTGATGATGAGCATGTTTGCCAGGAGCTGGCTTTCTAGACTTAGAAAGAGCCACGGAAACACAGCAACGCCACATCATGTGTGCCATTTGCGAACTTCCGGGCAGAGCAACTGGCCATTTGGAGACAGAGAACTAAAAACAGAGAAAGGTTTCAGAGCCTGTTATCTCTAAAAGGGCCTGCAAAAAAAAAAAAGACTAAAAGTTTCTCAAGCACATGTAAAATTATGCCTTCAATATGTACATCCAGAGCCAGCACATTACAAGGGTACATGTGAAATTTACTAGGTGTAGAATATAAATATCTTAACACAATAACTAAGAAAGTGCCGTGAAGGCTATGTAAACCAGTTTGATGAAAACATTTCAAATTGTATACAAAACCAGCACATTGTACCCCATGATCGCATTAATGTACACAGCTATGATTTAACAAAAAACAAACAAAAAAAAGAGTCAGAGCATTGAAATGGTGGAGTTTTTTTTTTTTTTTTTTTGTAGTTTTTGGCCAGGGCCGGGTTTGAACCGACCACCTCTCTCTGGTATATGGGGCCGGCGCCTACTCCTTGAGCCACAGGCACCACCCAAAATGGTGGGTCTTAAACATGAAGAGTGCCTCTAAGTTTGCAGCCCTATTGCAGAATGTTAGTGGAACCTTAATATTATTAATTGTTTTTAAGTTGTGGCTTAAGGTTAATCTTCATTGCCATAGACCAATTTCGTGTATCAACATCTCTTGACTTTAAAATTAAATCCTGGGATTAAAAGAAAATCTCCATTCAGACTACGAAGGAATAGAGAGAGAGAAAACTAAATTTTTGTCTTCATGTATTTTAAGGGGAGAAATCCAGCACCCTGTCCCTCTCTGTGTCTCCCGAGGGCCAATAGGAAGTAATAAGTCTGGCTGGGTATGACAGAGGTCCCTCAGATTTGCAATGGGGGCACTCGGTCTCATTGTGTGGTGAGAGTCAAGTTCAAGGACTCCCCCTCGGTTGGAAAGAGTTCATTTTAACCAAAGAAGCTAGGGGTCGATGGCCTCTCAAATGAAACAGATAAGGCAAACAGAGGGTTCTTGTCAGAAACAAATGTTATGTCTCTTCCTCCTGAAAAGCTTACAGATGTTATCAGCAGGAATCTGGTTGGGCCTAAAACAAGCCCCTGAGAAATAATATTAACCAGACGCTTGGCAGATCCTTTATCTCCCATTGAATTCAATAAGGAGAGCCATATATAAATAAGGGGAAAATAATGCCACTGTTAGTAATTTATCACTAGATAGTAAGCCATTGTTGCCCCTATCTCTTCCGTGATATTCTGTTTCTAACTGGGCATGAATTACGGGAGGGATTATTGCCACATCCCTCCCCTGTGACAGGTGGGACCAAGCTGGGGTGCTAAAGCTCAAACCCCCTGTTCCAAAGACCTAGTGGCTGCTTTCTCAGGCCCATGCACTCTGCCACTGCGTTCCTGTACAGGCACCTGAAGGCTGAGACCTGTCATGTTCTTCCTAGTCTAGGACAAAAAAGATATGATTTCTAAGAAGCATTTATTCCTATCTTTTAAGTGCCTCTGCAGGAGGCATGGTTAAGGGCTCATTACCGAACGAAGCAGCATTGTCATTCACTATTTTAAAGCCCCCATCTTCATTTTGGCCATTTACGTGTTTCAAAGGAGTGTATTCAACTTGGCTTCAGTGAAATGGAGGAGATAGTAAAATTGGGAATTTAAGAAATTCAGAGGTCTGTACATCAAAATGGTGGCGTATTTGTCTGATCGCGGTAGCGATTGTATTGCTGGCCACAGTGATAACGGCGCTGGTGATATGTAGTATTTACTGCACACTTACCATATTGCAGGCATCATTTAGAGTATGTTGGGGTTAAACTGGAGCCTTCTGGTGGCCCCTTCTCTGCCCTTGAGAACCGTGAAATATCCCTGCAGCCTTATAATAAGTACAAATGCCCCCACTCCCCAGTTCTAGTTTAAGCTGATTTTACTTGCTTGGAGCCAAGGGGTCTAACTTGTTCTACAGGTGAATTGAGATCTTCGTAAGTCTTTCCCCAACTTCTTGCCCAGGCCTCACCAGTTAACTTATTTGAAATGGAATGGGAAGAATATAGAATGTGCATCCTCTGGGATAGTGTTATGGCAAAGTTAAAGGGGATGTCCGATTAAAGAACATCTTCTGTTCTCAGACATATCACCACATTGAAATACTAGTTCTGAAATTGTACACATAACGAGCTTTAAGATAATTGGAAATCACAGAGGAGTTACTTGTGCTTTTGAGGACTAACCTCTGAATGCTCAGTCTCTCTCCATAAAATCAAAGACCACACCATCAATGTAAAAGCTCTCACACCCCCTCTCTGAGGCACGCCTCATGAACATGCCTACTGAACACCGCTGGCCAAATACACAAGACCCTGCTCAGACCAGGCAAGAAGAACCCAAGACTCCTCTAGGAACTGCCAGAACCCTACACACCCCACCTCCCTTATCCCGCCTACTAAGTGCTGAGAACCATAACTCATCACTGAGCTGCAAATCCTCTTCTTTCTAGCCCTCTGGCTGATGAGAGATGTCACTGTATTTTGCTTTGATTTTTGGCTATCCAATGAGTCTCTTTTTCTTTACGGACAGACTCACTCACAGATGAGGGACATATGCCTATTCATATTTATTTCTACCTTCAAAGCAGTCAAATCTGTCATTATGTAGAAATAAAAAAGGGATATCTATAAATGTTTCTTCCCCCCAGCACAGTCAAGGAGGCAGACTGAGAAGTCCCAGCTTCTGACTCCATAGTGGGCCTCCCCCCACAGCTGTTGCTTGTCTTAATGTTTCAACACCATATGATTTCAAGAGGCCAGGTCACAGACTGACCCCATGAAAATAATAAGGAAGTATAGAATGTAATTTATCCTGACCCAGAGAGGAGGACATGAGAAGCATTCATAATTCAGCTGTCACTTGGGCTAAGTGAAATGACCTTGTCATTCAGGGTTCTGATTGACTCTGGGAACACAAAGAGAATGGCCTTGGAGAGTCGAGACACGTGCGTGACTCAGACTGCCCTCGGGGGTCCAAAGCACACGTTTCCTCTACCCCACAATCAGGCTGGGGTGCTGTTTAACATCTGGGCACAGTCACTCTATGTATTTGCATTTGACCCCTCTGGAGCAGTGACTGTATTGTACACCACCATGCTGAGCACTTTGTCCACACTATCTCATTTTTCATAACAACCTATAGCTTATTTCAGTAGTTTGCCTATGAAGAAACTGAGGCACAGAGAGATGAAATAAAATTTGGCTCCCATCCCATCGACTCAAAGGGCCTAATTCCAGAAACTGTGCCCTTAGCCTCTGCTTAATTGTCCCCTGATGATGTCCCTGCACCAGCCTGGTGGGAACAACACTTGTGCCTGGATAAAGGACTGAAGGAAAGGAAGTGAAGAAACTAATATTTGAGCACATATTATCTGCCAGACACTACCTTATCTATTAGCTGCTTTATATACATTATTTTGTTTAATTGTCAAAATAATCCCATGAAGCTCTAAGATTAAGTGACTTGCTCATATGGCTCTAATGAGTCCATATTTTGTCTGGGTGCAGTGGCTAATGCCTGTAATCCTAGCCCTCTGAGAAGCTAAAGCAGGAGGATTGCTTGAGCTGAGGAGTTCAAGACCAGCCTGAGCAACAGTGAGACCCCTATCTCTACTAAAAAACTAGAAAAACTAGCCGGGCAACATGGCAGGTGCCTGTAGTTCCACCTACTCAGGAGGCTGAGGAAGGAGGATCACTTGAGACCAAGAGTTTGAGGTTGCTGTAAGGGACAATAATGCCAGGGTGACAGTATGAGACTCTGCCTCAAAAATAAATAGCCCATATTTAAAGCCACATCTTTCTGGCTTCAAAGTAGAGGCTCTTTCTGCTGTTCTTTTTTTCTTCCTTTTATCAAATCATCCACTGTTAGATGCATCTTTTATGGGAAGTGGAAAGTGATTAAAACACCACATGAGTGACAAAATCAAAATCCCCAGCACTTATTTGAAGGATTAGCTAAGACCATGGAAATAACTTGAGAAAGATACATCTAACTTGGTGTTACTCTTCATAACCACGCCTAAAAAATCTTTTCCTACCTCAAAGTCATGAAAATATTCACCTATGTTTTACTCTAGAAAGTTTTAGGTTTTAGCAACAGTGAAAAATAACTGCAACAGAAAAATAGCTGGGCATTGTGGTGGGTGCCTGTAGTCCTAGCTACTTGGGAGGTTGAGAGGCAAGAGAATTGCTTAAGCCGAAGAGTTTGAGGTTGCTGTGAGTTATGATGTCACAGCACTCTACTCTGGGTGACAGCTTGAGACTCTGCCTCAAAAACAATAAATAAATAAATAGAAATTTTTAGGTTTTATATTTAAGTCTGTGATCCATCTTAAATTAATTTTTGTCAATGGTGTGAGGTAGGGGTATCAAAATTTCTTCTTTTTGTGTTTGAGACAAATAACTCTAAGAGTTACTTTCTACATACTTCAAAATATCAACAAATATATATGAATCTATTTCTGCACCCTATTTTGTCCCATTTGTCCAATTATCTATTATTACACCAAAACCATACTGTTTTGATTGTTGTATGACTTGAAATAAGATGGTTACAGACCTCTAACATTTTTCTTCTTTTTTAAAGATTCTTTTAACTATTATAAATTCTTCACATTTCTATACAGATTTTAGAATTAATTTTTCAATTTAGATTATAAAAAACCTGTTGATATTTTGATGAAGATTGTGTTAAGTCTGGAGATCAAGTTAGAGGTGAACATCTTGACAGTGTTAGTCACTTGATCAAAGAACATGGTATCTCTCTTCATGTATTTGGAGCTTTTTAAATCTCAGAAATATTTAATAGTTTTCACTCCACAGTATTACTAAAAGTATGCCTAAAATATGTTTTAATGCCATTGCAAATTTTACTTTTTCAGTTATTAATTGCAAATATAAAGAAATTCCATTGACTTTGTATATTGACTCTAACCTACAACTTTATTAAGTTTACTTATTAATTGTAATAATTGTCTTAGAGATTTATCAGGATTTTCTGTGTAAATAATAATGCCATACAGAAATAGAGATAGTTTTTCTTTTCCAATCTTCTAATATTCCTTTTATTTATTTTCTTATCTTACTGCACTGGCTAGGGCTTTCAGCATAAAAGTAGAAGTGGTAAGAATGAACATCCTCGTTTTGTACCTGATATTACAGGAAAAATCAGTTCTGTAACTTTCATAAATGCTGTTAGCCATATTGAGGAAGTTTTTTTATTTTTACTTGTTTGCTAAATGTTTGTATTATGGATCTTTATTGCATTTTGTCAAATGTTTTTATTAAACCTAGTGAGATGACCATATGGTTTTCCTCTTTTATTTCGTTAATCTGGTTACTTACACACTTGATATAAAATTTAAACTAATCTTATATTCCTGTAATCAGTCTTACTTGGTCATTATATATTATCCTTTTATATGTTACTGACCTTGATACACTTAGGAAAGACTTTTCTACATTCATGAGTAACATAATTTTATAATTTTTTCTCTTATACTATTTTTATCAGACTTTCTTTTGGGGGATTTTTTATTTAATTTTTAATTAAAATCAAAACTGTATACATTTATGGGTACAATGTGATGATTTGATATACAATGTGGAATGCTTAAATCAAACTGATTAACATATCCATCACGCCGCTTATTTTTGTGGTAAGAGATTTAAAATTTAATCTTAGTTATTTTGAAATATACCCTTGCATTGTACACATTAGGTATGATACAACCAAATGCCCTCCCTCCTCCCACCAATCTCCTTACCCCTTCCCCTCCCATTTCCTTCCTCTTTCCCCCATTGTTAGACTGAATTTATGTTTTACCATTTGTATAAGTGTAAGTGCTTATATATTGGTTTCAATCTAGTATGCAGTACATTGGATACTTTTTTTCCCCTTCTTGAGATACTTTACTAAGAAGAATGTGTTCTAACTCCATCCAGGTAAGCATAAAAGATGTAAAGTCTCCATCTTTTTTGTAGCTGAATAGTATTCCATGGTATACATATACCACAATGTGTTAATCCATTCATCTGTTGATGAGCATTTGGGTTGTTTCCACAGTTACGCTGGCCTCAAAAATGGAGATGTGAGTGCACTTTACCCCTTTATTTTCTGGAAGATTTTTTTTTTAATTGAATCATATCTGTGTACAATAATTCAGTCATGGGGTACAGTGTACGGGCTTCAGATACAATCAGAGATATTTTCATCAACCTGATTGCGATAACATTCAAGAGACTTTCTCATTATTTTGTGAGAACAATTTTGATCCGTAAGAATATTTGCGAGTTATACCTCCGACAAAGGCTTAATAACCAGAATACACAGAGAACTCCAACGTATTTACAAGAAAAGAACAAGAGATCCCATCTCAGGATAGGCAAAAGATCTGAAAAGAAACTTCTCTAAAGAAGACAGGCGCA
>CAUYRH010038781.1:0-21919 GCA_963574655.1 Perodicticus potto | reverse complement strand
AGAGTGCCGTGGCATCACAGCTCACAGCAACCTCCAATTCCTGGGCTCGAGCGAGTCTCCTGCCTCTGCCTCCCAAGTAGCTGGGACTACAGGCGCCCGCCACAACGCCCGGCCATTTTTTGGTTGCAGCCATCATTGTTGGTTGGCGGGCCCGGGCTGGATTCGAACCCGCCAGCTCAGGTGTACGTGTACGTGGCTGGCGCCTTAGCCCGTTGAGCCACAGGCGCCAAGTCGATTTAAATAGATTTTTAAAAAAATTTCAGGTTACAGGGGTACACATGTTTTGGTTACATAGTTTTTTTAATAAAGACTCAGTATTTTAACCAGTAATTTTCTGAATACCACTTGTAATAGCATAGTAACTTTTTTTTTGAGACAGCCTGAAGGTGTTGCCCTGGGTAGAGTGCTGTGTTGTCACAGCTCATGGCAACCTCAAATTCTTGGGCTTAAGCAATTCTCTTACCGCAGCTTCCCAGACAGATGGGACTACAGGTGCCTGCCACAATGCCCTACTATTTCTTTGTTGTTGCATAGCTGGCCGGGGTCAGGTTTGAACCCACCAGCCTTGGTGTATGTGGCTGTCATCCTACCCAAGGAGCCATGGGCACTGCTGGCTACTCATCATTCTACTACCCATCATTCAAGGGCAAGCACATATCACTTCCTTACAGATACTTGATCCTATTGCCATAGGGGCTCCATTATATGTATGTATTAATGGAGCTTGTCCTCTAATGCCATGACTGCTTTTCTTTTGAGACAGTTTCATTCTGTTGCCCTGGCTAGAGTGTAGTAGCATCATCATAACTCACTGCAATGTCAAATTCCTCAAGTGATCCTCCTGCCTTAGCCTCTCAAGTACCTGAGACTATAGGCCTATGCCACCACGCCCAGCTAAGTTTTTCTATTTTTAGTAGAGATGGGGTCATGCTCTTGCTTAGGTTGGTCTCAAACTACTGGCCTCAAGCAATACTCCTGTCTCAGCCTCCCAGAGTGCTAAGATTATAGGTATGAACCACCACACTCAGCTCCAATGCCATGACTTCTGTGCTCTGTCTCAACTACTTACCAAAACCAAGCTCCTGGGTGAAAAGACATGTTTCAAGCAAGTCCTAGTGTTGTTCCCCATGCGGCAGATACATAATACATGCAGAATGAAAGAGTACCTGAATCGGTGGACTCGGAGGAACCCATTCTCTGCAGATTACTGTTGTTTTTCAACTCCAGCGGCTGCTCAGACTCACTGAAACCAAAAGAAATATCCTTTACAAACATTTTCTTAGACATTAATTAGGACAAATATTGCTGTCCTGAAATGAGAGCGTGTGTTCTAGGTAGTGTGCTAGAAGTGGAGATGAAAGATGAACAGGATCAACCAATCCTGCTTTTCAGAAGATGGAAAACGCCTAAGACATGTGCTTACAAAATGAGATGTCCACTATGGAAGGGAAAGCAGTTTCGCCAAAAACACCACAGGAAGCATGCTTTGCTGTAAGTTAAAGTCCAGGAAGATTTCCAGTATAAGAAGTTGAGTAAGACGATATGGCCTCGGGAAAGCAGCAGGGTTGACACCAGGAATGTGCAAGGGATTGAGAGGATTTTGCACAGATGCCAGGAAAGTAAATACTATGTGCCTTTATTGAGAAGAACAAAGCTTACAGGAAACTAAGACCCTGAGAGGTAGTTCAGCAAAGGGTGGAAGTGGGCACCAAGGAGGGCCTGATTTTCTCTTCTGGGGGTAGAATTCCAAGACCTTCCTGAGATAGACAGGAAGAGTACGGAGCAATGAGAAAAGGGAGGCAAAGATGGGCCTGGCTGGGGCTGAGGGGCAGCTTAGGAGGGTCCGAACAGCCTCTCCCGCCCAACATTCCGCCCGGCGGGAGGTGCACATGGCGGGCCCCAGCCTGGCCGCCTTCGAGCAGAGAACCCGGACCGGCAGTCCTAGTCCTCCCGATCCGTTCCCCGACCTCATCTCTTCAGGGGGCGACTGGGAAGCCAGTGGCCTGGGACACCGCTGGCCGACCCCTCCTCACCTGCCCAGACCCTGCAGCTGGTCCATGGTGACCGTCAGGTTGGTGACAGGCGACAGGCCCCCGGCGGCCGGCGTACCAAACAGAGCCTTCACGACGGGCTGTGGCGCGGGAGGGGGGCTGCAGGCGAATAGCAGACGGCGGCGGTGCGGGGGCTCCGGGCCCAGTTCCATGGCGGCGCCAGGCCTCCAAGGGCTCCCGCTCCCTCTTCCTCCGCCTCCGCCACGCCAGCCCCGCCCCGCCGGCACCGGCCTCGGCCGCGCGCCCCGCCGTCGGCGCCCACGGGTCAAACACAAACACGACCCCGCGGTTCAGAGACGCGGCCGCCTCGGGTAAGTGGCGCGGACGGGCGGGTATCTGGACCTGTCCGGCGACAGCCACAAGCACGGGTGCTTTCCTCGCACCCCGCGAGGCCAGCGGGCGGGCGGGCGCCGGCAACCTGAAGATTAAATCCAAACAAAGTCGGCAGGTCCAGAGGGAGAAAGGGTGAGAGCCGCGAGGCAACGGACCAGGTTCACGCTGTCTTCGCTTTTCCTTTCACCCCTTTGCCTAGCCCTGGGTCGCAGAGAACCCAGCCAACCTCCACCTCGGTCCCAGGATGTCGCGGCCAAGGTGGCCTTTCGCGGTAATAGCTGCTCACTAGGAGCCGCCGCTACCCCGCCCCCCTTTCCTAGTTGGCGCCAAACGGAATCCACCAATCAGTAAGCAACTTCGCCTCCTTACCCCAGAATGGCAGCCAGGCTGGACCAATGAGAAGGGGAGAAGGAAGCAGCTCGCGGGACTTGGCGGTGTCACCCGCTCGCAAAAGTGGGCGGGGCCTAAGGGGGACGGCCGCAGGGCGAAAAGAGAAGGGGCTCAGAGGTCAATGAAAACTCCCAGGAGAACTTGCGGAGCCCCATCCGTGGCTGAAAGGACTCTTTTTTTTCCCCGTTGCATGCTGGGAAGTGTAGTTCCCGCCGCGCGCAGCCTAGTAGTCTTGTACCCGCTTTGGGACCCGCGTTGTCGCCACCGGCCCCGCCACCCATGCCCCGAGGGAATGTGGAGGCCAGAGAAGGCTGTCCAGGCCTGTAGAAGTCTGGCCGGATCCAGCCTTTGCTCGGCCTCTAACCAAGGAGTACTAAACTCTTTCTTCTTCCCCAGACCTTCAGGTCCCAATTTCGTAATGAGGGAGAGAACTGAATGATCCCCAGGACTGGACTTCCAATTACTGGGCCCAACTCTGGAGCGTTCACAGACCTTGTGTGCTGTGCTGGCCACACAGACCGGGAACCTTACCCTATGGCTTGTGCTGTGGGCCTGTCAGCATTCTTTGCTCACCTCCATTTTAGCCTTTACTTTATGCTCTTAGAATTATTTCCTTCTTTTTCAAGGTTTCTTACCCTACTGGAAGCTCCTAGAGAGCAACACTAGTAGATAATATAATAGCTAAAGTTTGTACATTGCGTATGTGCCAGACATTGTGCCAAGTGGGTTATCCATATTAATTCATATAATCTTTACTACTCCATGCGAGAAGAATTATTGTCCCCATCTTATAGTTGACTGTATTTATTTTTATAGCTACTGTACCTGTGGCGGCCCCTTGAATAGTTTTATAAGAAAGTCATAAGTGCAAGTATTAGTTGCAACAGATAGGAGAGCCATGACTGACAGGCAGAAGCCTCAAACCTTTGATCCCAACACCTGTGAGGCACTTCCCTCTCCTTTTCTGCTCACAAGTGCTCCAGCACAGGCCAGGAATCCCCCACCCTCCAGAAATGCTAGGCTATTTATTTAGGCCCCTTTGCAGTTACAGTTCACATGGTATTTATGGTCTGTGTACATCCCCACTCCCACTCCACTTCCACCCCTTCAAATACAGTATTTCCTTTGTCAGATCTCTCCCATTCAAGTACTAACCAGTCCCAACCCTGCTTAGCTTCCAAGATCAGATCAAATGAGATTTGAGATGGATGTGGAACTCCAGTCATATCTCTGAAAACTTTCTTTCCCCTCCTGTTTTGTGTAGTTTAATACTTGGCTTAACATCTTGATTATTGCATTCATTCATCCAACAACTATTGATTTAGTGGTTATTGGGAAAAAACAGTGCTTGAAATAAAAAATGGCAAAATTGGGCTGGTGCCTGTGTCTCAAAGGAGTAGGGTGCTGGCCCCATATACAGGAGGTGGTGTGGGTTCAAACCCAGCCCTGGCCAAAAACTGCAAAAAAAAAAAAAAAAAAAAAAAAGGCAAAATTCCTGCCCTCAGGGAGCTCATGTCTGCTAAACATAAAAATCCTTTAATAATAGAATCATCACCATGATAATGGTTGCCTTTATGGAGGGCAGGTGGGCATTAGGAGGAGAGGTAGTGATGGAGAGGCTGGAGGAGTGGAAGGAAGACTCCCAGAGATTAAAGCTGCTGAAACTGGAATGTTTGGGTTGCTGGAGAAGGGGAACTTGGGGATGGGGGTATGGGATGGAATGCTTTCTAAGGAAAGGAAGGAGTTCTCAGTAGCCAGGAGGTGAGAAGGAATACTGAACTTTCTGGGAGCTACTCCTGAGTTACTCCATTTCATTCTAGAATAGGCACGTGGGAGTGGCTATGAGAGACCCAAGTGGGAAGAAGGGAACCAATTCTAGAAGGGCTTAGAGTTTGCTAAGGGGTTTGGCATCCTGTGAACAGTGGAGGGTGTGGAAGGTGTGTGATAGATAACAGGATCTGATTTGCTATTTGGTGGGTTGGTGGGAGAGAGTGGGGAGGCCTGAGGAACTATGAGGGACTGTCCCAACCATCTAGGACAGCAGTTCTTAACCTGTGGATCGAGACCCCTTTGTAACAATGAAAATATATCCTGCATATGAGTATTTACATTATGATTCATAACAGTAGCAAAATTATAGTTATGAAGTAGTTACAAAAATAATTTTATGGTTGGGGGTCACCACAACATGAGGAACTGCATTAAAGGGTTGCAGAATTTAGGAGGCATTAGGAAGGTTCAGAACCACTGATCTGGGAGATACTGAACCTAGACTGCGACCTCAGAGACAGGAAGAAGGGAGTGAGTGACCTTGGGAACCATGAGGGAGACGTATCTCATTGGATTTTGATAATTGAGAGTTAAGATAGTAGGGAGATGGGGGGCTGAAGGGAAGGGAGGGGTCTAGAATGATTCCTAGGCAATGACTCAAACACCTGGGTGAATGGTAGTATTTCAACAATTGGTGGCACTGTTCTTGGAGAAATTGATGAGCTCAGTTTTGTACTTCTGGATTGTCTGGGGCTGGCACTCAAGAGAGAGATTTGAGGTTAATTAGTATGAAGATGATAATGTCCATGGAGGGTGTACAAAGAGAGTTTTAGGAGAATAGATTTGAGGATTCCAGGACTGAGTACTGGATGTAGGGGAGAGGGCCATGAAGGTGAGGCTGGGGAAGAAACCACAAGAGAGGAAGTGTCTAAGATCTTGGTTCAGAGGTGCACTGAGGAAAGTCACTGAAGGTGGCTGAAACGAGGTCATTGGCAACCACAGAAATGGTGTTGAGTGGGTGCTAGATGTGGGAAGGCAGGGAAGTAGCTGCAGGAAGCTTCTGGAAGGGGAAAAGATGGCCCAGAAGCTACAGTACGACTAATAAGTGCACCAAAAAGCACATACATAAATGTTCATAGCCACATGATTCATTTTAGCCTCAAACAGAAAACTTCATGCTTAGCAGCAACACAATTGGTAAATTTTTTTTTTTTTTTTTCCTTTTGAGACAGAGCCTCAAGCTGTCGCCCTGGGCAGAGTGCCGTGGCATCACAGCTCACAGCAACCTCCAATTCCTGGGCTCAAGCGAGTCTCCTGCCTCTGCCTCCCAAGCAGCTGGGACCACAGGCGCCCGCCACAATGCCTGGCCATTTTTTGGTTGCAGCCATCATTGTTGCTTGGCGGGCTCAGTCTGGATTCGAACCCGCCAGCTCGGGTGTACGTGGCTGGTGCCTTAGCCCGTTGAGCCACAGGCGCCGAGCCCACAATTGGTAAATAAAAAGAGGTTTTCTCAAACAATGATGAAAAGGAAAGAAGTGCTATCCACACCATGGATGAGTAATACAATCAATGTTGATCATAAGAAACCATATACAAAAAAAGACACATTAAGTCCATAGACTTTAAACTTTTTAAAAACAAGAGGTCCTGGCTCAGCGCCTGTGGCTCAACGGGCTAAGGCACCAGCCACGTACATCTGAGCTGGCAGTTTCGAATCCAGCCTGGGCCCACCAAGCAACAATGACGGCTGCAACCAAAAAATGGCTGGGCGTTGTGGCGGGCACTTGTAGTCCCAGGAGGGAATGGTGGGGAGACGGAGGCAAGAGACTCGCTTGAGCCCAGGAATTGGAGATTGCTGTGAGCTGTGATGCCACGGCACTCTATCCAGGGTGACAGCTTGAGGCTCTGTCTCAAAAAAACAAAAAACAAGAGGTCCTGCTTTTTTATTTTTATTTTTTTATAGAGACAGAGTCTCACTTTATTGCCCCCGGTAGAGTGAAGTGCTGTCACACAGCTCAGCAACCTCCAACCCCTGGGCTTAGGTGATTCTCTTGCCTCAGCCTCCCAAGCGGCTGGGACCACAGCTGCTGGCCATAACCCCCAGTTATTTTTGTTGCAGCTTGGCCGGGGCCGGGTTTGAACCCACCACCCTCAGTACATGGGGCTGGCACCCCACTCACTGAGCCACAGGCACTGCCCGAGGTCCTGTTTTTTAATACTTAGTGATAGAAGTGAGGTCTGTGGTGGAAGGCTGAGGTGGGAGGATCACTTGAGACTAGGAATTCAAGACCAGTCTGGGCAACATAATGAGACCCCACCTTAAAAGAAAACTTGAAAATTTCACCTGTATCGGCAGGGTGGCTCACACCTGTAATCCCAAGGGAGGCCGAAGTGGGTGGATTGCCTGAGGTCACAGGTTCGAGACCAGCCTGAATCAGCCTGAGTCAGACCCTGTCTCTAAAAAAAATAGTCAGGCATGGCTTGGTGCCTGTGGCTCAAATGGTTAAGGCGTCAGCCACATACACCTGAGCTGGCGGGTTCAAATCCAGCCCTGGCCCACCAAACAACAATGACGCTGCAACCAAAAAATAGCTGGGTGCCTGTAGTCCCATCTGCTTGGGAGGTGGAGACAGGAGAATCGCTTAAGCCCGTGAGTTGGAAGTTGCTGTGAGCTGTGATGCCATGGCACTCTACCCAGGGTGACAGCTAGAGGCTCTGTCTTAAAAAAAAAAAAAAAGAAAAGAAAAAAAAAAGCCAGGCATTGTGGCATGCACCTGTAGTCCCAGCTACTTGGAAGGCTGAGGCAAGAGAATCACTTAAGGCCAGGAGTTTGAGATTGCTGTGAGCTATGATGCCACAACACTCTACCAAGGGTGACAAAGTGAGACTCTGTCTCAAAAAAAAAAAAAATTTCACCTGTAACCTTAGCATTCTGAGAGGCTAAGGTAGGGGGAGATCTCTTGAGGTAAGGAGTTTGAGACCAGCCTGAGCAAAGTGAGACCCAGTTTCTACTAAAAATAGAAACAATTAGCTAAGTGTGGTGGTGCACACCTATAGTCCCAGGTACTCAGGAGGCTGAGGTAGGTTGTTGTGAACTGGACTGAGGTCATGGCACTCTAGCCTGGGTAAAAGTCTGAGACCCTGGCTCTGAAAACAAAAAAACAAGAAGAAGAAGTTAGGGTACTGGTTACATTTCAGGGAGGCGGTAACTACAAAGTGCCATGAGGGGGACCTTTGGGAACTGATCACATTTTGTTTCTTAACGTGGGTGCTGGTTACATAAATGTGTTCACCTTGAACAAATTCACTGAGCTGTGGAAATTCACTCAAGATTTACTGGTTGTTCTGTGTCAGTGCTATATTTCAGTGAAATGGTTTTGCTGTTTTTTTTGAGACAGAGCCTCAAGTTGTTGCCCAGGGTTGAGTGATGTGGCATCACAGCTCACAGCAACCTCCAACTCCTGGGCTCAAGTGATTCTCCTGCCTCTGCCTCCCAAGTAGCTGGGACTACAGGTGTCCACCACAATGTCCAGCTATTTTTTGGTTGCAGCCGTCATTGTTATTTGGTGGGCACAGGCTGGATTCAAACTTGCCAGCTCAGGTGTATGTGGTTGGTGCCTTAGCTGCTTGAGTCACAGGTGCCGAGCCAAAATGTTTGTTATGTTCCTTCCCTTTGCAGTAAAACTCCTCCAAAAGTCTCTTAATTTCTCTTCCTCCCATTTTCTCTTAAATCCACTCCACTCAGACATTCACTTTTTCCACTTCATGGAAATGGCTTTTGTCAAGTTCTCCAGGGAAACTTCATTTTGCTGAATATAGTGACCAATCTGTAGTCTTTGCTTTAGCCGCACTGCATAGTAGACCACTCCCTTCTAGAAACATTGGCTTGGCTTGGTTTTCAGGATACCATTCTCAAGATTTTCTTCCTCTCTCCAGTTGCTATTTGAAAAACAAACAAATAGGGCGGTGCCTGTGGCTCAGCGAGTAGGGCGCCGGCCCCATGTACTGAGGGTGGCAGGTTCAAACCCGGCCCTGGCTGAATTGCAAAACAAAGAAATGGCCGGGCGTTGTGGCGGGCGCCTGTAGTCCCAGCACTCGGGAGGCTGAGGCAAGAGAATCGCTTAAGCCCAGGAGTTGGAGGTTGCTGTGAGCTGTGTGACACCACGGCACTCTACCGAGGGCAATAAAGTGAGACTCTGTCTCCACATAAAAAAAGAAAGAAAGAAAGAGAGAGAGAGAGAGAGAGAGAGAGAAAGAAAAACAAAGAATGGAATAAATGGATAAACATTCAGAGGGACTGCTTTGAAAATGAACTTTATGGACACTCTGTATTTTCTCATTTGGATGAAAGAACTTCATAGACATCCCTTATGTACTGCCTGATGGAATCTTCAGGATCAGGTTTTGTTTCAATAAATTTTGTTTTAAAATGTGAAAAACAAACAAACAAACAAAGATACTGTAGAGGGGATGTGAGGAGGGAGCCCTGAGGGTGGGAATCAGGCTTATGGGGAAACGACTGCCTTGGGCTTCTTGGATGAGCTGGCAGCACCTCTGTGCCACCATGGCCCCTTGTTTCCACCAGCAGGGTAGAGTCTTTCTCATGGTGACAAGGAGATATGTTTATGAAGTGAATGAAGACTAAGATTTTTGTTTTTTTGAGAGAGTCTCACTATGTCACCCTGGGTAGAATGCTATGGCATCACAGCTCACAGCAACCTCCAACTCTTGGGCTTGACAGATTCTGTTGCCTCAGCCTCCCAAGTAGCTGGGACTACAGGCGCCCACCACAATGCCTGGCTATTTTTTGGTTGTAGTTGTCTCATTGTTTGGCAGGCCCAGGCTGGATTTGAACCTGCCAGCTCTGGTGTATGCGGCTGGTGCCCTTGCTGCTGAGCTACTACAGGAGTCCAGTCAGAATTTTGCTGATGCCCTGGGTAGTGTGCTGTGGCGTCATAGCACACAGCAACCTCCAACTCAGGCTCAAGCAATCCTCTTGCCTCAGTTTTTTAATTTTTAGTAGAGACAGGGGTGGGGCTCTCAATCTTGCTCAGGCTGGTCTTGAACCCGTGAGCTCAGGCAATCCACCCACCTTGGCCTCCCAGAGTGCTAGGATTACTGGCGTGAGCCATTGCGCACAGCCCAACTAAGAATTTGAATGCTATCCTAAAGGCAGTGAATTAATTAATTAATTAATTAATTTTGAAGACAGAGTCTCACTTGGTCACTCTTGTTAGAGTGCTAGGGTGTCTTAGCTCACAGCAACCTCAAACTCTTGGGTTCAAGTGATCCTCTTGCCTTAGCCTCCCAAGTAGCTGGCACTACAGGGTGCTTGGCACAATGCCTGGCTGTTTTTAGAGACGAGGCCTCACTCTTGCTCAGACTGGTCTCGAACCTGTGAGCTCAGGCAATCCACCTGCCTTGGTCTCCCAAGTGCTGGGATTACAGGTGTTAGCCACTGCACCTGGCAAGGCAGTGAATTTAGAAAGGGCCTCTGAGACGGCTTGGGGCCTATAGTACAGTGGTTACGGCGCCAGCCACATATACTGAAGCTGGAGGGTTGGAACCTGGCCCGGGTCAGCTAAACAACAATGACAACTGCAATAGAAGCCAGGTATTATGGGGAAAGGGGCAAGGGAGGGGAGGGGAGAGGGGAGGATGTGTGGAGGGAGGGTAATTGGTGGGATCACACCTACAGTGCATCTTAGAAGGGTACAGGTGAAACTTACTAAATGCAGAATATAAATGTCTTAACACAAAAACTAAGAAAAAGCCATGAAGGCTATGTTAACCTTTCAGTTTGATGAAAATATTTCAGATTGTATACGAAACCAGCACATTGTATCCCATGATTGCGTTAAACAGCTATGTTTTAATTAAAAAAAAAAAAAAAAAAAAAAAAAAAAAATATATAAAAATAAAAAAAAGAAAAAAAACCCAGGTAACTTGGAAGAGCTGGCAGCACCACGGTGCCACCATGGCCCCTTGTTTCCACCAGCAGGGTAGAGTCTTTCTCATGGTGACAAGGAGATATGTTTATGAAGTGAATGAAGATCGTGGCAGGCGCCTGTAGTCCCAGCTACTTGGGAGGCTGAGGCAAGAGAATCTTTTAAGCCCAAGAGGAAAATCTTTTAAGCTCACAGGAGGTTGCTGTGAGCTTTGATATAATGGCACTCTACCGAGGGGAACATAGACTCTGTCTCGCAAAAAAAAAAAAAAAAAAAAGCCTCTAAGAAATCATTTCTTCTCTCTTTTTCCCCGTGTAAGATGGACAAGACTTATGGCTTATGGTGGTAAGGCAGGTCTCTAATCCCTTTTCTCTTCCATGGCTGAGGTCTTTTTCTTCCTCTTTCCCCTTGTAAAGCATTGGTGTAGCACCCAGAAAGGCCACCAGAGGGCACTCTTTCCCCAGGAGAATATTCTTAGGGCAGGAATTGACTGATGACAGAAAAGGCAGTTTTGGGTCAGGTGAGGTGGCTCACGCCTGTAATCCTCGCACTCTGGGAGTCTCAGGCAGGTGGATAGCTTGAGCTCACAGGTTTGAGACCAGCCTGAGCAAAAAAGGGAGACCCTTGTCTTTACGGAGGCAAGAGGATCAATTGAGCGCAAGAGTTGGAGGTTGGTCTGAGCTATGTATGATGCCACCCCACTCTACTCATAGCCACAGCTTGAGACTATCTCAAAAAAAAAAAAAAGAAAAGAAAAAGAAAAGGCAGTTTTAACAGAGGAACTTAGGCTGAAAGCTAAGCACACGTGTGAGAAACCAAATGCACTCCAATTTCTGGGGACGTTTCTAGAGACCTTTGCAAGGTGGGACATCCTTAGGACCAGGAGCCCTACATCTGTGTTGTTAGTATCAGCCCCCTTTTTTCCTTCATTTTTGAAAAATTCCCCCCCCCTTCATTTTTCATTTTTTTTCAGCTGGCCCTTTTTCTTTCTTTCTTTCTTTTTTTTTTTTTGAGACAGAGTCTCACTATGTCACTCTGGGTAGAGTGCTATGGTGTCACAGCTCACAGAAACCTCAAACTCTTGGGCTTAAATGATTCTCTTGCCTCAGCCTCCCAAGTAACTGGAACTACAGGCGCCCGCCACAATGCCTGGCTATAGGGCTGGGTTTGAACCCACCAGCCCTAATGTATGTGGCCAGCGCCTTAGCCGCTGAGCCCCAGGCGCCGAGCCTAGCTGGCCCTTTTTCTTATGTGGCATCCTCTTGACCACTCTTGGTCTGTTTTATCCCTTTAGATATATATGTGTATATATATGTATATGTACGCATACCTGGGTGTGTGCATATATATGTATATATATATTTTTTGAGACAGAATCACTTTGTCAACCTAGGTAGAGTGCCCTGGTGTCATACCTCACAGCAATATAAACTCCTGGATTCAAGCAATTCTCCTGCCTCAGCCTCCCAAGTAACTGAGACTATAGACACCTGCCACAGTGCCTGGCTAGTTTTTCTATATTTATTTATTTATTTATTTAGAGACAGAGTCTCACTTTGTCACCCCTGGTAGAATGCGGTGGTATCATAGCTCACAGGAACCTCAAACTCTTGGGCTTAAGCGATTCTCTTGCTTCAACCTCCCTAGTAGCTAGGACTGTAGGTACCCACCACAATGCCCAGCTATTTTTTTTTTTTTTTTTTTGAGACAGAGCCTTAAGCTGTCGCCCTGGGTAAAGTGGCATGGCATCACAGCTCACAGCAATCTCCAACTCCTGGGCTGAAGCGATTTTCCTGCCTCCGTCTCCCAAGTAGCTGGGGCCACAGGTGCCTGCCACAACGCCCTGCTATTTTTTGGTTGCAGCCGTCATTGATGTTTGGCGGGCCTGGGCTGGATGTGAACCTGCCAGCCTACGTGTACGTGGCTGGCACCTTAGCCGCTTGATCCACAGGCGCTGAGCCGACTATTTTTTTTTTGTTTAGCAGCCCCAGGCCAGGTTCAAACCCACCAGCCCTGGAACATGTGGCCAGCACCCTAACCACTGAGCTTTGGGCTCCCAGCCAGTTTTTCTATTTTTAGTAGAGATGGGTGTCCCTCTTGCTTAGGCTGGTCTTGAGCTCCTGAGCACAAGCAATCTCATAGTGCTAGGATTACAGGCGTGAGTCACTGTACCCAGGCTATCTGTCTAGAAATTGAGAGGAATAGCCCCTGGTCACTCTACCATACAGAGGCATTGGCAAGAGAAAACAAAGCAAGTAATATTTTTTTGGAAGTTTTTTTTTTTTTTTTTTTTGAGACAGAGCCTCAAGCTGTCACCCTGGGTAGTGTGCTGTGGCATAAAAGCTCATAGCAACCTCCAATTCCTGGGCTCAAGCGAATCTCCTGCCTCCGCCTCCCAAGTAGCTGGGACTACAGGCGCCCGCCACAATGCCCGGCCATTTTTTGGTTGCAGCCATCATTGTTGTTTGGCCGGCCCGGGCTGGATTTGAACCCTCCAGCTCAGGTGTACGTGGCTGGCGCCTTAGCCTATTGAGCCACAGGCGCCGAGCCGGAAGTTTTAAATAAAAATGTACTGGAGACATTCGAGGGATTGTTGATCCCCATTGTCCTCTTTCGCTGCCCCTGGTGCTAACTAACAATATCGAATGTGTGAACTTACATCCTTGTGCACTACTGCAAGTGAGTGTCCAGTGCTGGACATTCTGGGGGCAATGAGAGATGCCCAGAAGACTGAGGTGATGACTTAGGGCAGAGGTAGTGGGCAGTGAATGGAGGCCACTGGGGCAATAGGTTCTGAGATAGTGTGAGGATTTCATTTTCTTGTGAGGTTTCCTGGTGTCCTCTTCTCTGGAAGTCAGAGGTCCTAGGAAGCAGCTGAACCCTCCTTACAACTGTACTGGGTGCCATGCCCCACACAGAATGTTTTCAGAGGCGAGGAAACACTGTCCTGGGGCTAGGAGGAACTAGAGGTCGGTAAGCTGGACCTGTGCTATCATTGCCTTGTCTTGGCATTTCTCAATCCTTGGGCCTCTGATAGGTGAATTGTTCCTGGTGTTCCCTCCTATCCTGGTTGAGTTAGAGCCTCTTGTACAATTCCGCTTATGGTTGGTTGACAAATGCCCACATTATGCAAGGTGAAAGGGGGTAGAGTGATGGGCAGGTTGGGGTCATGGCTTTCTTTCTTTCCTTCTTTCCTTCCTTCCTTCCTTTCTTTCTTTCCTTTCGACGGAGTCTCACTCTGTTGCTCTGGGTAGAGTGCCCTGGCGTCATCACAGCTCACAGCAACCTCAAACTTCTGGGCTCAAGTAATCCTCCTGCCTTAGTCTCCCAAGTAGCTGGGACTACAGGTGCCTGCCACGATGCCCATACCCGGCTAGTTTACCTAGTTTTAGTAGGGGTATTATGGGGCAAGATAAGGACCACCGACTCAAATTGGAATTTCCAAAAGGAGTCTTTTATTAACTGCGGGGCTGTCTCAGCAAAGTCTGATGCAGACTAAGTGAGAGAGCACCGAGGGGTCTGAAGTTGGGGTTTTTCTAGTGTGAAAGTTGGCAAAGGGCCAAACAGGTGGGCTGAAAGTTAGCAATTAGAAGCAAAAAGAAAGTTGGCAAAAGAAGCAAAAAGCAAGCACAGGGTCATGATGACCCCTTTTACACACTCGAACCTTGCAGTTTAGCGGTTTAGTCAATAGGTAACAAAGGGCAGTTAGATAACAATAAGGTAACATAATGCAGATCTAGCAACTAATGGATAAGTAAAACAATTTGTCACAGCACTTAGCTCGTTAACTCTCCTCATGACAGTACTTGGCCCATTCGTTCTTATCTTGTCCTGTTCTGGCCCAATCTGGACCGATCTAAGAGTAATGGTGCCTGTCATCATTTCAGAGTTATGGCATTCTCATCTTTTTGTCCTTTCATCTTTTATCCTACACAGCCCCCTGGTACAAGTCAGTGGCAGGCAGCATCCATCTTATGGGGGTGATGAGGCTGCTGGCACCCATCTCAGGAATGGGCCCTCACTCTTGCTAAGGGTGCTCTCAAACTTCTGAGCTCAAGTAATCCACCTGCCTTGGCCTCCCAGAGTGCTAGTTTACAGGTGTGAGCCACCATGCCCTGCAGAGTCATGGTTTTCAAGATCTATCCCTTTCAATCCCTGAGCAATGCCTGCCCCAGAGGGAGTTGGGGCTGGGCCCATTCCAATTTTTTGAGCCTAAGATCCAGACTCCAAGGCATGCCCCAGGCCTTCTGGGATGTTTGCATGTTCTGTGAAAAAGGGGACAAATTTGAGAAAATCAGTGTTAATCAGAATGAAACAGGTTCTTTTTCTGTAGCATTCCCTTGGTGCCTTACTAAGTTGTATATTGAGAATCTTCCAGAAAGAGCAAAATAGGGTTTACCTACTCCCATGTACGAGGAACACTTTCACAGGGAATCTTGCATGACCATGGATTCAAGGGACAGAGAAGTACCCACTTAATCCAGTGTAGCCCCCATGTTCATTTCACAGAGGAGGAAACAAAAATGCATAAGAGGGAAGGGTCTTGCCCTGGGTTGGAGGTTTCCTGGGTGCAGGATGGGCCCCCCTGGGTAGGCAGGGACTAGGATGATGCACCTCTTCTTCCTCTTCTTCCTCACCTCATATCTTTCTTTTTTTTTTTTTCACACTTAACATATGCAGCTTTAATCAACAAAAAGGTCCCAAATGTACAAGTGAAAAAAATCCAAACTGTTGACACAGGCCTAACTAATACCAGCTACTTTTATGTACAGCTGTATAAGTTCAAAAAATCTATCCTATATGTATATACAAATCACCTCATATCTTTCTATCATCTTCAGAGAGCTCAAGGCTCCACTCATGTGAGCTTGGGCTCTGCTGTGGAGGAGAGAGGGTTGGGTAGAGGGAACAAGGCTCTTCTTTGGAAAGATATCCCGACACATTATAGTGCTTACATTTAAAAAAATTTTTTTGCAGGGGAAGTGGGGACAGAGTCTCACTATGTCGCCTTTGGTAGAGTGCCATGGCGTCACAGCTCATAGCAACATCAAACTCTTTGGGCTTAAGTGATTCTCTTTCCTTAGTCTCCCAAGTACCTGGGACTATAGGCACCTGCCACAATTCTCGGCTATTTTTTTGGCTGGAGTTGTCGTTGTTTAGCAGGCCCAGGCTGGGCTCGAACCCACCAACCTCGGTGTATGTGGCTGGTGCTCTACTAACTGAACTATAGGTGCTGAGCCAAAAAAAAAAAAGAGAAAGAAAGAAAGAAGAAACATTTTTTTAACAAATAGAAAAAAATAGCATCTCATGGCTCGGTAGCACAGTTGTTATGGCATCAGCCACATACACCAAGGCTGGCAGGTTCAAACTCAGCCTGGGACAGCTAAACAACAATGACAACTGCAACAAAAAAATAGCCAGGCATTGTGGTGGGTGTCTGTAGCCCAGCTACTTGGGAGGCTGAGGCAAGAGAATTGCTTAAGCCCAAAGAGTTTGATGTTGCTGTGAGCTGTGATGTCACAGCATTCTACTAACTCTGTCTCAAAAAGAAAAAAAAAATAACATCTTCTGATGTTGCCTAGGCTATTCTCAAACTCCTGGGCTCAAGTGATCCTCTGCCTCAATCTCCTGAGAGTAACTGGGACTACCGGTATGAGCCACCACCCTTGACTACAAGTGCTTACCTTCTTTTTTTTTGAGACAGAGTCTCACTATATTATCCTAGGTAGAGCGCTGTGGCATCATAGCTCACAGCAACCTCCAACTTTTGGGCTTAAGTGATTCTCTTGCCTAAGCCTCCCAAGTAGCTGGGACTACAGGCACCCGCCACAATACCTGGCTATTTTTCTTTTGCATTTGTCACTGTTGCTTAGCTGCTCGGGGGCTGGGTTCAAACCTGCCAGCCTCTGTGTATGTGGTGCTGTAACCACTGTGCTGTGAGCACCGAGCCAGAGTGCTTACCCTCTAAATTGAGGTATAGGGCGGCGCCTGTGGCTCAAAGGAGTAGAGTGCTGGCCCCATATGCCGGAAGTGGCGGGTTCAAACCCAGCCCCGGCCAAAAACTGCAAAAAATAAAAATAAAAATAAATAAAATAAATTGAGGTATAAATTACCTACCATAAAATTCAAATTTTAAGGGCGGCGCCCACGCTCAGTGGGTAGGGCGCTGGTCACATACATCGAGGCTGGTGGGTTCGAGCCCAGCCTGGGCCTGCTAAACAGTAATGACAACTGCAACAAAAAAAGTAGCTGGGTGTTGTGGTGGGCACCTGTAGTCTCAGCTACTTGGGAGGCTGAAGCAGGAAAATCGTTTGGGCCCAAGAGTTTGAGGTTGCTGTGAGCATGATGCCACGGCATCTACCAGGGGTAACAAAGTGAGACTCTGGAAAAAAAAAAAATTCAAATTGTAAGTGTAATTCTATGAGCTTTGACAAATATTCACAATTGTATAATCACCATTGCCACTAGATGCAGAATATTTTCATTGTCCTCAAATGCTCCTTCTCTTCCTTTTTTTAATATAATATTTATTTATTTATTTATTTAGAAACAAGAGTCTTACTTTATTGCCCTCAGTAGAGTGCTGTGGCAACATAGGTCACAGCAACCTCCAAATCCTGGGCTTAGGTGATTCCCTTGCCTCAGCCTCCCGAGTAGCTGGGACTACAGGCACCTGCCACAATGCCTGGCTATTTTTTGTTGCAGTTTGGCCAGGGCTGGGTTCAAACCCTCCACCTTTGGTATATGGGGCCAGCACCCTACTCACTGAGTCACAGGCGCTGCCCCTGTTTATTTATATTTATTTATTTATTTATTTTTGAGACAGAGTCTCAAGCTGTCACCCTGAGTAGAGTGCAATGGTGTCATAGCTCACAGCAACCTCAAACTCTTGGGCTTAAGCGATTCTCTTGCTTCGGTCTCCCAAGTAGGTGGGACTACAGGCGCCTGCCACAACGCCCAGCTACATTTTTTGTTGCAGTTGTCGTTGTTTTAGCTGACCTGGGCTGGATTCGAACCTGCCAGCTTCTGTGCCCTACCCACTGAGCTACAGGTGCCGCCCTAAAATTTTTTTTTTTTTCTGATTTTTGAGACAGAGTTTTAGTATGTCGCCCTTGGTAGAGTGCTGTGGCATCACAGCTTATAGCAACCTCAAACTCTTGGGCTTAAGCGATTCTCTTGCCTCAGTCTCCTAAGTAGCTGGGACTGTAGGTGCCCCGCCACAAGGCCTGGCTATTTTGTGTTGTTGTTCTTGTTATCATTGTTTAGCAGGCCAGGGCTGGGTTCAAACCTGCTAGCCCTGGTGTATGTGGCTGGCGCCCCACCCACTGAGCTACAGGCACTGAGCCCTTCTCTTCCCTTTGTAGCAGTCTCCTCCTAACTCTGGGCCCTGGTAGCCCACTGATCTATTTCTATAGAACATGGTTCTAATAAACAGAGTGATATAATGTGTTACCTTTGCCTTTAGCTGCTTTAACTTAGTGTAATGTTTATGCGGTGAAAGGGTGTGAGGGATGAGTGGACTGGGGTCATGGTTTTCAGGAACTATCGCTTTCTATCCCTGAGCAATGCCTGTTTCTGTGTGCATGTGTGGTTCACTGCTCTTTCCTGGGGAGCAGCATTCTGTTGTGTAGATGTACTACAGTTTGAAGGACCTATTGGTGGGCATTTTGGTTGTTCCTGGTTTTTGATTGTTATGAGTAAAGTTGCTATGTACATTCTTATAAGAATCGTAAAAAACTTTTACAATTGTAAAATTGTAAAAAACTTGTAAAAGTTTTTGTGTAGAGGTATGCTTTCATTTTATTTTAATTTTTTTTTTTCTTAATCCCCAACATGATAGTATGCTTTCATTTCTTTTTTTGTTTTTTTCTTTTGAGAAAGACTTACTCTGTCACACTCAGGAGAGTGCCCTGGCATCATAGCTGATAGTAACCTCAAACTCTTGGGCTTAAGAGATCCTCTTGCCTCAGCCTCCCTAGTAGCTGGGACCACAGGTGCCTACCACAATGTCTGGCTAGTTTTTCTTCTATTTTTAGTAGAAAAATAGAAGACCTCCCAAAGTGCTAGGATTACACGCATTTAGCCACCATTCATTTCTTTTCTTTCTTTCTTTTTTTTTTAGAGACAGATTGTCACTTGTCGCCCTCGGTAGAGTGCTGTGGCATCACAGCTCATAGCAACCTCCAGCTCTTGGGCTTAGGTGAGTCTCTTGTCTCCACTTCCTGAGTAGCTGGGACTACAGGCACCTGTCACAACGCCTGGCTATTTTTTTGTTGCAGTTTGGCCAGGGCCGGGTTCGAACCTTCCACCCTCGGTATATGGGACTGGTGCCTTACTCACTGAGCCACAGGCGCTGCCCCACCATTCATTTCTTGAAGGTAAACTAGGAGTGTAATTTCTGGGCTTGTAATAAATGTCAGATCTTACCCTTTTCTTTTCTTTCTTTTTTTTTTTTTTGAGACAGTCTCGCTTTGTCACACTTGGTATAGTGCAGTGGCATCATAGCTCACAGCAACCTCAAACTCTTGGGCTCAAGCCATCTTCTTGCCTCAGCCTCCCAAGTAACTAGGTCTACAGGTGCCCGCCACAATCCATAACACTGAGCTATTTTTTTTTTTGTTTAGCAGGCCTGGGCCAGGTTCTAACTCATCAGCCCCAGTGCATGTGGCTGGTGCCCTAACCATTGAGCTACGGTTGCTGAGTCAACCCAGCTAGTTTTTCTTTCTTTTTGTTTTTTTGAGAGACAGAGTCTCATTTTGTCGCTCTGGGTGGAGTGCTGTGGCATCAAGGCTTACAGCAACCTTAAACTCAGGCTCAAGCGATCCTCTTGCCTCAGTTTTTCTATTTATAGTCGAGATGAGGTCTCGCTTTTGCTCAGGTTGGTCTTGAACTCATGTGCTCAAGCAGTCCACCCGCCTTGGCCTCCCAGAGTGCTAGGACTATAAGCGTGAGCCACCACACCCAGCCCCTAATGAACTATTTTCATCAGCTCTTCTAATTATACTAGAGCCTCTACCTGGCTTTGTTACCTGGACTGAGAACAGATGGACAATTCTCAGTTATATCTCTTGAGTGGCTGCCCTGAGCAGAGGCGCCTTGGCTAGGTTCTGTCAGGACGGGTTAGGTGTGGGCTAATGATGATTTGCACGAACCTGGACTCCATGTGGAGTGTGGGCTTGCCCAGGGAGATCTACGCTGGACATGGATGCAAAGGCACCTTGGTCTCTGACTGCCCTCGTAGGCTGGTGTTATGGCCAGGGACAAACCCTGAGCTGGTTCCTTTCTCCTGTCACTTATTCCAGGACAGGGATGTGGGTTCATTCCAGAACCTGATCTTCACTCTCCTGGAGACAGGAAGACCCAGAGAGGAAGAGTGAGATCCTCGGAGGACTGTGGTTTGCAAGAGAATAGTACAAGCAGGGGCCTCACCAGAGAAGAACCCTTTCCTTGGGGGCCTATTCTGGCTCCTTCCCAGTCCCTGTGACCTGGCTCGCCCACCCTTCCTGCCTGCTCCTGTTAGTGAGTCAGTCAGCTGGGCAGCACCTTCTTCTTGCTGGGTCTCATCAGAGGGGACAGAAAATCTGAAAGGAAGTCAGGGGACAGCCTAGGGTGGCAAAGTATCTTCCTGAGAGGGCTACTTTAAGGCTGGAAGCCTGTGATGTGCCTTCTAACACACAGTGTGGCCTTGGACTAGGCTGAGGAATTACATAGAAGCCAGGACTCAGGAACAGGAGGGAGCATGGTGCTCATTCCAACCAACAGTTCCCTGCAGGGCTGGGGTGGCAGGGACGAAGACAACAAGGCTACACTCGGATTCTCAGCTTTTTGCTGTTGGGAGCTTAGAGTAGCTCCCCCATGAGATTTGGACAGACTGCCACTGCCTGAGGCTCAGCGTTGCTGGTCTAGCCCTATTGTGCCAGGTTGAGTCAAAGGTGGCCTCCTATAGGGCAGTGCCTGTGGCTCAGTGAGTAGGGCACCGGCCACATATACTGAGGGTGGTGGGTTCGAACCCGACCCTGGCCAAACTACAACAAAAAATACCCGGGCGTTGTGGTGGGTGCCTGTAGCCCCAGCTACTCGGGAGGCTGAGGCAAGAGAATCGCCTAAGCCCAGGAGTTGGAGATTGCTGTGAACTGTGACGCCATGGCACTCTACCGAGGGTTAATAAGTGAGACTCTGTCTCAAAAAAAAAAAAAAAAAGGTGGCCTCCTACAGAGGTAACTCTCCATTAGAATAACATTCCCTAGCCAGGTCTTGTGTCCACACCTGTAGTCCCTGGTATTCAGAAGACTGAGGTAGGAGGATTGCTAGAGTTCGGGAGTCCAAGCCTGTGGTGTGTCATGAACATGCCTATGAATGGCCACTATACTCCAGCCTGGGCAACATAATGACATCCTATCTTTAAAAAACAAAAACACTGGCGGCGCCTGTGGCTCAAAGGGGTAGGGCGTCTGCCCCATGTGCCGGAGGTGGAGGGTTCAAACCCAGCAAACTGCAAAAAAAAAGAAAAATAATAATAATAATAATAAACAAAACAAAAACATTTCCCATGATGTTACACAGCTGTAGGGAAGAACCCTGGGAACCTGAACTTGGTGATGAGGTACGGAAAGATGGTGCTCTGTGTATATGTATGTGCTGTCTGTGTGTAGGGGCGAGGCCCAGGAGTGAGTGTGTGTGTACACGTGTGTAGAAGCAGTGTCTTTGTCTGTGGTGGGGAGTACGTGTGTGCTTCTGTGTGTTCACAATGACTGTGACTGCTTAGTGGCTTCTTCTGGGGAGGCCCTGAATGACTCCTTTATTGTTCCTGAAGTTGATGAAGGACTGTTTGGCGACCGTCTCTGCTGAGCAAGAAGGCCCCAACCTGGCAGGTCACCTCTACTGGGGAAAGATTCCCCAAGGAGGGCTGGAGGAAATATTCTTTTTTCAGCCCTATCTCACTGAGTTTGAAAACAGTCCTCAGGGCTGGTCGCAGTGGTACACACCTGTAATCCCAGCATTCTGGGAGGCCAAGGTGGGTGGATTGCCTGAGCTTAGGAGTTCAAGACCAGTCTGAGCAAGAGTGACACCCTGTCTCTAAAAAATAGTTGGGCATTGTGGCGGATGCCTTTAGTCCCAGCTACCAGGGAGGCTAAGGTAAAAGGATCACTTGAGCCCAAGAGTTTGAGGTTGCAGGCTCGGTGCCTGTGGCTCAACAGGCTAAGGCGCCAGCCATGTACACCTGAGCTGGCGGGTTCAAATCCAACCCGGGCCCGCCAAATAACAATGACAGCTGCAACCAAAAAATGGCCGGGCGTTGTGGCGGGCACCTGTAGTCCCAGCTACTTGGGAGGCAGAGGCAGGAGACTCGCTTGAGCCCAGGAATTGGAGGTTGCTGTGAGCTGTCATGCCACGGCACTTTATCCAGGGTGACAGCTTGAGGCTCTG
>CAUYRH010038779.1:0-12596 GCA_963574655.1 Perodicticus potto | reverse complement strand
AATTTTTATTGTGAAGTTTTGTGTTGGTTTGAGTAGGTTACGATTTTTTATTCCCTTTTGTGTTTTAAATGCTTTTTTTTTTTTTTTTTTTTTTTTTTTGCAGTTTTTGGCCAGGGTTGGGTTTGAACCTGCCACCTCCAGCATATGGGGCCGGCACCCTACTCCTTTGAGCCACAGGCACCGCCCATTCCTTATGTGTTTTAATACACTCTTTACAATGCAGCCCCTGCTGAGGATGTTCTCAGTTGAACACAGCGTCTGTGAAGTTGTTGGTAAACTGGGTTGATTCTGTTGTCCTCTTTCATTTAGGTGACCTGGCTGCCCCATATTGCCCTACAAGGCAGTATTTAAGAGTTATTTATCAGGTCCTTACCGCGTGGTAGGTGCTGTGATGGGTGCTGTGCTGTCTCCCTTCACAACTGTAGTATGTGAGATAAGAATTGTTTGTTTTTCCCCACTTCACAGATAAGCAAACTGAGGCTTGAAGAGCTAAAATTGCCCAGTAGCACACAACTATAGTCATTACTACTATAGACCCTTTATGTAATTTTTGGGATTAAGTGAATGTTTCAAGTGAGTCAGTTAACAAATATGTGGAACAGCCAGAATTCATACCCAAGTTCATTTTCAAAATTCTATAAATATTTGTCCCTCCATTTCCTCCATACCTAACTTTTCCAGCAGTTCTTTATCATTATCTCATCTCTATCTGTGGTTATCACTGACTTCAGAGCCCTTGAATATTTAGGGTTAAACTATATGGACCTAGAATACTTCGAAGGCCAGACTGAATTTCAAACTTTAATGGGGCATCCCCTTGCATCAGCTGGACCTTACTTTTAAGCCAACGAACATGTCTTGCAAACACTTATATTTAAATGGCATTACAGCTGTGTGGGCTGAATTAGGGTGCTTTGCCCCTCTTTGGGGGCAGCCTTATTGCTGCACCAGTCGAGGCTTGTTTGCAGAGCTGCCCTGTTGTACAGTCCAGAGGTGCTATTCATGTTTTCTACATGGAGCTGGTCAGCAGGACAGCCCTGCCTGACCGTGAGGCTTCCACAGCACCCAATGGATCATGCAAAAGACACCCACAAGATCAGCAGCTCAACTTTCCGGATCATGAGAATATCAATGGATTTAAAAGTTCTTTGGGTCATAAAGGGTTAAGAGGAAGAAGTTTTTTGTCTCAAAAGTAGTGTTTCAATAATAGAAGAACAGCAGCAGCACTCCTCGTTCTCCAAAGTCCCCTTCCTTATACCCTAACAAGATGACATCAGAAGGTAATATCCAAGTGGCAAAATCTCCCAGGTTTTGTTCATAGTACCTAAGATCTTTTAATAAATACTCTTGATAGTTGCTAGCAGGGTAAGCTATAGCTTCTAGGTCATGTAGATACTTGAAAATAACACTGACTTGTGCTTGAAGTTTGGGGCTTTTGTTTTTAGTTGCATACCTGGGTTGGAGGGCAGATGATTGATCAGACCAAAATAAAGATTGACGTGAAACAGGACCAGAGGAGTGCAAACTTTGGGGAGGTGGAAGTGGTATTACACCTTAATCAGATAGGTGGCAGCTTAGCCTTAGTGCAGTTCATTTGGTTTGTCTTAGGCCAAGCACCTTTTATAATCACACATCCCAGGGGTCATTAAAAGAAGTGTACCCACTGACCTTTAGCTTTAAAAATGGATCTTTTAAGGCAAATCTCAAACCTTACCTTATAGAAAGGAAGTCTGGGCTCAGAGTGGTCACTCACCTATGGTACAGCTGAGGAACGGGGTGCTTTATTTGGTAAACATCAGTTTTGCAAGAACCTAAATATTTAAAAATACGCTTAATATTCCAACCACATTTTCAACTTCTAATTGCCCTCTGGGGCTGTGATGAGGAATAAATGAAACTAACCATATTTCCTGCTTGGAGGAAGTCTTGACACGCAGTAGGGGCTCACTAAATGCTTGTTGAATGAATAACAGAATTATCCCACAGAGTTCAGTTCATCTTATTAGCATACCTGCCTGGTGTCATTAGAAGCAGATAAGCTATAAACCAGAAAAGGTACCAAATACCAGGAAGGTGGAGTGCCAAGACCTGAGAGACAGGCTTGCTTAGTAGGAACTGTGGGCATTTTATAGTCTCTAAAAAGGGAAGCAAAATCAACCAAATTCCATACTTCACCAAAAACAGATTCCCAGCAAGAGTGGAATTTTCCTAGCCAGGCCCCCATAGGACGCAGGGGAAATTTTCCACATAGGGAAGATCTCGACGGCAGGGTCCATCACACCTCTCCTCCCCGTCCTGGGCTTGCCTCTGCAGATCGGCTTCCAGATTCGCACGCGCGTGCAGGACCTGGGCCACGGCTGCATCTTTCTGGTACAGAAGGCGGGGGCCCTCCAGGTGTGCCCCACAGATAGCTACACCAAGAGGGAGCTGATCGAGTGTGCCCGTGCTGTCACGGAGAAGGTAAGGAGCAGCCCTTGGGTCAGAGGAAGCCACAGTAACCCGCACAGGTCCTCAGTCACCTGCTGCGATCGGGGACAATTATGCTGAACCCAGCCAACGCAGCCGTCTCACCGTCCTCTCCTTCACAACCCAGGCTGTCCAGGGATGGGTGTATCAAGGAGCAGTCCATAGGCACAGAGATTTGAGGGTGTGAGAACGACTGTCCCACGAAGGTCAGCCCCTGGCATCCCCACCCTTAAAGGGCTCTCCTGTTGGCAGATGGGGTCAAAATCAGCAGCAACAGCCAGGAGTGGCTCCCCAGGACCCCTTTGACGCTACACGTGCTCTGATCTTCCTTCTCAGGGAGGCACCTCGGTGCTCAGGGCTGATTCAGAAGGATTGGAAATTCCTTTCGTGTCACCTTTGAACTTAACAGATGGGAAGGTGATGTGGGGGGTGGGGGAGACTTGGGCAGTCATGGGCCCCTTCATGAGGCGCAGGAGCTTACACTAGGCCTCCTCACTATCGGTGTAGCGAACTGGGCTCTAAGATCTGAGCTGGGTCACTTTACCTTTCCACGCCTCAGTGAGATAAAAATATATATAATACTGGCTCACAGGATTGGGAAGATTAAACGTAGTGATACAGGTAAAGCTGCTTGGCACTGCATCAGATACGCAGTTAAACATTTAATACCTACTAGCTGCTGTTTTCTGTAAACTTGCCTCCCAAACTCTCTTTGCCTGGGCAGATTTCCCTGGTTGACAGTCGCACTCTGAACGCTCGTTTGTTCCCAAGCTGCTCTCATTGTTCCCAGCACACGAACCTCATGCTTTGCTTGTGTCTGAGAGTCATTTTTCAGTCAGCTCTTCTGCAGGCTCAGGATGACGCTCTGGGCTCGGGGGGCCCTCACCCTGGTCTTGGTTCACAGGACGTAGAGTCCTGCCCTAGGAGACACGTGGCAATAGGACTCACGGGCTGGGCGGGGAAGCTCCTGCCACAGAGGCCACTCTGTCCATGGCCCCTTACCAAGGTCAAGCCGTGGTGGTCTGGCCTTCTCCTGCAGCCCACAGGACCATCCGGCCTCCCCAGAGTAAGGAAATAAATCTCTCCGCTGGAGGAAGGCATTTCCCCTCCCTTGAAAGCCCTGCCTTGTTATTGAAGTCACTCTTGCCAAGTTCCCCAGAGAAGACCTTGTAGCGGGAGCATGTGGGAGGGGGGTCCAGGCTGCCTTGTGTCTGCAGGCGTGGCTGGATAGCACCATCTTCCTGAGCTGGCCTTGACCTTACTACCTGGTACAGCAGCAAGTCTCTGGTTTAGGCTACCGAGACAAGAGTGTCCTAAAGGAGGACTGGTGGCTGGTTCTTAGCAGATAGACTTTTCAACTGCTTCTTGCTCTGTGTCCCAGCCTTCTGATCCCTCCTGTGTACCTGTGTCTGGCGTGTCCTGAGGTGGGTGTACAACGCACGGCCCCCATACCGCCACGAGCTCCTGACTAGGCTGCCCGTGTCCTCAGCCCCTAGTGACTAGTAGGCGCTCAGTGAATGCCTGTCACTTGCACACCTTTCCGGAGGGTGAGACGCTGTTTCCAGGCTCTTTTCTTTCACCCTGGCTAGAAAATGTCTTGTACTCCCCTCCCCCAACAGACTTCCAGTCATACTTGTCTTGGGCTTTGTCACCCTTGCTCTGAAGGTCCTTTCCAGAAAGTAGGTACTTTATTCCCAGGCCAGCCACATGCCAGTCTGGCTCATCTTTTCCTGGTGGGACCTAGTAGCATTTCTTTATTTTTTCCTCAGGATATATATTTTTATTGAAGTTTAATTTATGTGAGATAAAATGTACAGTTGAGATGTGTAGTTCTCACCCTAATTAAGACATGAAACATTTTAATTCTGTCCACATGAGCAGCCACTGATCTTTTTGAGCTGAGTTTTCCCTGCTCTAGGAACTCACACAGATGGAATCACACAGTATGTAGCCTCGTGAGTCTTTCTGTACCACATGATGTTTTTGAACTCCATCTGTGGTGTCTGCCTGCCTCTGGGGTTCTCCGGTTGGGAGTCATTACACGTGACCTTGTACGTCTAGCGTCTCTCCCTACTTTGCAGAAGTGAACAGCCAAACACATTAGAAGGGAAGTATGGGGACCAACCTGGGATTCTAATGGAATAGAGGCAGTAAATGTTGGGGTCTTGGCAGCAGCCCAGGTGGACTAGTCTGTGGCCAAGGAAGACATCTGCAGGAACCTCAGCGTTGGGATACAGGCTGAGTTGGTCTGAGGGTGCCTGGATCTGCACAAATGCAGACTACGGGATAGGTGTTGCTGGGGTTCTGGGTTGTGTGTCCCTTTCCCCCTGGGACGGACTGGTCCTGACCCCGCCCTCAGGCACTGGTTGGGTGTGTGGGCTTTGATGAACATCCTTGCATTTTGCTCTCTGGAGTTTCACACTGTGGTTCTTGAACCAGACCTGCAGTGCTCTTGGTTGTGTGTCTGTTTTCGAGGCCATCTCTTTATGAAGGCCGGGGTTTGGGTACTGGTTCTTGTTGAGCAAGACGCTCAAAGCTCCCAGTTGCTTCTCAGTGAACATGGTTGTCTCTGTGTGCATCTGGGCTTGCCTTTCGGAAGCCCCTCTGAGCCTGACGTCTTCTGATCCAGACGTGCTCCCCGATCAGGTCTACTGGTGAGTGACACAGTAGCATTTAGAAGAGCGTCAGGCACATGAGGAAGAGAAACAGTGCCTTACATGCCGGCTTTGTTTTCTTGCTTATGAGGCCAGGAGAGGCTGGAACCCACTGCCCCTGGTGTGAAGGGCTGGTGTACCCCTGAACTACAGCGGCCAGGAGTGTTGCATCCTGGCTTTGGAACGTGGTGGGTGCTTAGGAAGCAGTACCTGTGCCCTTCCTGCCAGGCCATGTCTGCCTCTGCTAAGATCTGAGAGGCACAGAAGGCGGAGAATATCTCAAACTGAGCCTCTGAACTGGTGCTGTAACTCCCCTGCCCTGGCCAGCACGTTTGAAGAAATATACATAAAAAAATGTTTTCAAACTCTCCTTTGGGTCTTCCATGGTCAGGGATGGCAGCTTTCTGCACACAAATTAATACAGGGCTCTGGGCCTCAAAGAGCCTCCAGCCACTCGCCTGACACACACTGTTTCTAACCTTGGTGCTCTGGGCCATCCTGAGGGTACAGATGGTGTTGTAGAATCCTAGGAGGCAGGGCTGTCCCTGAAGGAGGGGGATGGGGAGGTGTCCTGGGGGCCTTTGAACTGCTTCTTGTCTCTTGGGGTCTAGAGAAGTCAGGCAGAGCCATTGTAGCAGAATCCAGACACAGTGGGTGTGTTTGGGGAGACCAGGAGCTGACTGTGTGGTTAGGAAGGGAGCTCAGTGCCTTTCGAAAGCTAGGAGAGATTTGTAAGCAGATGTGTGTCCTAGGAAAGTGTCTGTAGAATCAGTGAGGGTATAACGAAGGGGCTGGTGGTTGGAAGCACAGGGCTTCCAACATGGATAGCACTGGGGCGAACCCCTTGGCCAACTCGCTGGACCCTCCAGTCACTGGAATTTGGTGGTGGATGATGGTTCATGGGAGTGTTCAAGTGGACAGGTCACAACACGTAGATGCCCTCTGGACTCCAGCCCCTCTGCCCTCCACCCTGGAGAATTTCTGATCAGGAGGCAGCCAAGTAAAGGAGCAAGGCGTATCAGCCAGTGGGCTGTTCCTACCAAAAATCTAATAAGGGGATGGAATGGCCACATGTTTCACAGGAGCCTCATCCTTTATCCCTGTTTGTGGTTCCAGAAACATGATAGTAATTAAACAAATAATAGTATCTGCCTTCTTCTCACCACTTGGTACCTACATTTTATTTCCTACTTAATCTCCCAACAGCCCTAACAGGTGAGAAGTTATTAATAGCCCATTTTAAAGATAAGGAAACTGAGGTTTGGAGGGATAAAGCAGCTTGTCTAAGGTCAGGTGGCCTGTAAATGGCAAAGCTGGTATTCAAGGCTATTAACTCCAAACGTGTGTGCTTTTAACACCTCAGCTTCATTGACTCCAGTGTTGTCAGAGAAAACACACTTTTGGGTTATCTTTTCTCCATTTCCCGGGTCCCCCTTACATTCCCTTTCTGCCTACAGGTGTCCTTGGTGCTCTCAGCTCTCCAGGCTGGGAATAAGGGGACCCAGGCATGCATCACAGCTGCCACGGCCGTGTCTGGGATCATCGCAGACCTGGACACCACCATCATGTTTGCCACAGCAGGGACCCTCAATGCTGAGAACAGCGAGACCTTTGCAGATCACAGGTAGATGGGGGACAGTGGGGTTCAGGCTAACCTCCTGAAACTCACACCAACTTTGGAGACACTGTCTGGGAGCCAGAAATGTGGTTAAATATTTTGATTTCAATAAGATGCTCAAGTGGAGAAAGGGAACCACGCAATCAAAATATGACCCTTTTGCCAACTGTAAACATGGGGTTGTGTTTGAACTTAGTCTTTGACAGCCCTGAGGACAGCCTTTTGATTTCTCATTTTCTAAGCCGGAGAGCTGTTCCTCTGACTGCTCACCCACCCCAGCAGGAAGGATCGGGAAAGACAGAGGCAGGCATGTTCAAATGGTACCCTTTTGGGGGAATTGGGACTGAAAGCCTGCTCTCTGCCGGGCGTTCACTGAGAACACGGGCTCTTCAGCTCTTCAGAAGGCTGGTACTAGAGACTCCCCATTTGCTGCTGGGGACCCCCAAATCCTCACCATGGGCCCAATACCTTTCTTCTTCTCCGTTTGGCAGGCTGGGCTGGGAACGAGATTCCCAGGGTTCTGTCCCTTTCAGAGCCCAGCACCTTGGGCTCTGATCCCTGGAGTAGGTGCCCCAACCATGGGTCTTCACAGCTCACTGTGAAGATGCAAAGTGTTTTAAAGGGTAGTGGAAGCTGCGGGAAAGCCGGCCTATCATTTAACTGTGGGCAGGGAAAGGGAGCTGAACTGCTGGGCCTGTCACAGACATTTTCACATCCCCCAGCTCTGAGAATGTTGGTTTCTGATTTGCCCAATTTTGCATACATGGGAGGTGAGAGCCCCGTGGAATACACCACCTCTCTTCAAAGCCCTTTAATGAAGGTCCTCTGTGAGGGATTTCTTTTCTTCCTAACTGTCTGTAATCACGTTTTATCCTTTGTCTCTCCCCCCTGTCTCAGGGAGAACATTCTGAAGACAGCCAAGGCCTTGGTGGAAGACACAAAGCTGCTTGTGTCTGGGGCTGCATCCACTCCAGAAAAGCTGGCCCAGGCAGCCCAGTCCTCGGCAGCCACCATCACTCAGCTGGCCGAGGTGGTCAAGCTGGGAGCAGCCAGCCTGGGCTCCAATGACCCTGAGACCCAGGTACGAGCAGGGCTTGGGGAGTACATCCTCCTCATCTTCTCACCAGAGCTGTACAGTGGGCCTCGGATGAGGCCTAAAGCAGGGGGAGCAGGAACTCGTGAAGTCAGCGATACATGCATGAGTGCCTCTGGTGTGAGCAGCTGGCAGGAAGCAGTTAACCACGCTGGAGGGTGGCCCGGACCAGGGATGAAGCTGACAGACTGGAGAGGCATGTAGAAGGAAGACCCGGCCAGGCCCAGGGAAAGACTAGAGGCCTTAGACTAGAGGAGGCGTCTAGAGGGTCCCACCTGCAGGCCGCAGTGGCCATTGGTGGAGCTTCCCCGAGGATGGGCAGGCGTGGGTGCGGGTAGGAAGGCGAGTCAGTCGGGGCAAATGTCAGAGATACATACAGGTAGGACTCGGGAATGGGCCTGAGCCTGCTTAGGCACAGGGCTATGGGATCAAGGACTATTGCCATAAAGCTAGTGACAGCCACAAGAGAGGAAAACCATGGGCTGAGAGAAGAAGGGCCAGGGCAGAACCCAAGGAATCCAGCATCTAGAACAGAGTTACACAGTGACCGCTGGTTAACATGAGGCCAGCTCTGTTCCTTGGTGGCCTCCCCGAGGAAACACTCCTTGTATTCCTGTTTTATCCCTTCTGCTGGATTTCTCTCTGATAGCATCAGAGTTCAGACTGGCCACTTTTTGGAATTCTAAAAGTGAATTAGAATTCACTTCTAGTGAAATCCCTGCCTGCGGGATTGTTTTTACTTCCCGTGGAGGAAGGAAACACTTGAAAATGTGTCCCCGGACTTGGAACCGGCTATCAAAAGCACATTCTCCTAGCCCTGCTCAACTTCAGGAGAAGTGAATTGGCCAGGGGGGATTTAAATCTTTTAGCACAGAGAAATGTATTGAAATGCTGTTGAATCTTCTTTTTTAAATGTTATTATTATTACAATTTTTCATCACGCACAAAAGTAGAGAAAATCACAGAATGAACTCCTGGGTCACTAATTACCGCTCAGCTTCAATGATTGTCACCATTCGCCTTTCTTTTCCATTCAACCTCTTTCCCCCACTTTTTTTTTTTTTTTTTTTTTTAGTATTATTATAGTAAAAGCATTTTAACAAGGGATCTACCTTCTTAACCTACCAAGTGTGCAGGACAGCATTGTAAACTATAGACACAGTGTGCTACAGTAGATCTCTGGAACTTACCCTGCATAGAAGTAACCGCTCATCTCTGGTAGCACCAGTCTGCTCTGAGTCTGTGAGTTTGACCACATCAAATGTCTCATATAGTGGAACCACGCAGTCCTTGTCCTCCTGGGACTGGCTTATTTCACTTACCGTAATGTCCTCAAGGCTTGCTTCACGTTCTCACAAATGGCAAGGTTACCTTCTTTTTTAGAAGGACAGAAACGTCCCATTAAACACATACATTCAGGGAGTAATATTCCATTGAATTTACCACATTTTCTCTATCCATTCATCCAGCCATGGCCATTACGTTGTTTCCGCATTTTGGCTGTTGTGAACAGTGCTGCTGTGAACGTGACTAAAACCTTGAGATCCTGATTTCAGTTGTTTCGAATGAATGTCTAGAAGAGGGATTGCTGGATCATGCGGTAGTTCTATTTTTAGTTTTTTTACTGTCTCCCGTAGCAGCCACGCCATTTTCCATTCCCACTAAGAGCACAAAGGTCTCGCTTTCTCTGCATCCTCACCAAAACTTGTCTGTCTTTGATAATGGCCCTAGGAACAGGGGTGACAGGATGTCTCATTGTGGTTTTGATTTACATTTCCCTGCTGACTAGAGTCATGGCGCTTCTTTGCATATATCTGTTGGTCATTGGTGTGTCCTTTTTGGAGAAGTGTCTATTCATGTCTTTTACCCATATTTTAATTGAATTAATTTTTTCTTTTTGCTGTGGTTATAAGATCTTACTCCCAAATTGTTTAAATAACCTGAAGCACCAACTTCTAATGAGATCTCAATAATAAAAATGCCCCCTTAGGAAAATGTCCCTACATGTTGGTGGGCTGTCACGTGATTGGATGGGACGGCGTGTCAGGGTGTTGTGGATGCTCGTGGCAGACCCTGGCTCCCCGTGCTTCTGTGTCTTCTTGCTACCCACCTTCCCCTCTGTGATCTTAGGAATGTCACATCTCGTGAGCACCATTATGGTCCCCACCTGTCCTGTGGCTCCAGAGGGCTGGCCACAGCTCCCTGTGCCCCGGGGGTGAGAAGGGGAGAGGGCTGGACACCAGCGCCGTGCTGTGCTTGCAGCTGTCTGGGGCTCCTGTGTTTCCATGGCTGTCTTCTCAGTTCGCCCTCACAGCAGTCCTCATTCCACTGCAGGTGAGGACCCAGAGCCACAGAGTGTACTGTAGCGTGCAGGCTGCATGGCCCTTTGGATCAGTGGCCACCGTTTGAATCGCAACTCCCCCACTCCAGGCTCTGGGGGTGTGGACGTAAGGATTTTGTAGTTTCCCTCCAACGGGCAGCGGTGAGGATTAAATGAGATAAAGTGTAGCGTGCTTGCCTCAGTGCCTGGAACACTGCCCTCAATAAAGGGAAGGTGTTGTAGAAGTAGGAGTTGTTGGCCGGGTATGGTGGGTCATGCCTGTAATCCTCTGAGAGGCCGAGACAGGCCCATCACTTGAGCTCAGGAATTCCAGACCAGCCTGAACAAGACTGAGACCCCATCTCTACTAAAAATAGAAAAGCTTGTCTTGGCACCTGTAGCACAGCACCGGCCATATTCACCGAGGCTGGCGGGTTCTAACCCAGCCTGGGCCAGCTACACAACAATGACAGCTGCAACAAAAAATAGCCCAGCATTGTGGTGGGCACCTGTAGTCCCAGCTACTTGGGAGACTGAGGCAAGAGAATCGCTTAAGCCCAAGAGTGTGAGATTGCTGTGAGCTGTGACTCCACAGCACTCTACCAAGTGAGTGAGACTCTGTCTCAAAAAAAAAAAGAAAAGAAAAGAAAAGCTAGCCATGCACTGTAGCAGGTACCTGTAGTCCCAGCTACTTGGGAGGCTGAGGCAAGAGGATCACCGAAGCCCAGAAGTTTGAGGTTGCTATGAGCGAGGCTGACACCATGGCACTCTACTTTAGGGCAACAGAATAAAAGTGTCTTAATAAAAAAAAATAGAAGTAGGAGTTGTTATCGGGGCTACTACACTGAGAACACACAAACACAATGCCCAATGGCATGTCATTCCCACCCATGACAGGTGCGTCTGATTCCGAGCCCACCACGCTGAAAAGACAGCTCGTGTCTGTGTGAAATTAGGAAAACGAACATTCAGGTTCATGTGGGGACACACCTGTGTCTTCATTCCACAAGTATTTACCAAGTGTCTGCTGTGTGCCAGTGTGTGTTCTGAGTGTGAAGTAAAACAGACAGACTTCCTGGCCAAGCCTCCCGGAGCTTGCGTGCAAGTTGAGGGAGAACACAGATGAGTGAAGGTGAATAATGACAAAGTAACTCCACACACCGAGAAGTGCCGTTGATAAAAGAGCAATCTGACTGCATTTCTGTATTGGGGGTGAGTCTGTATCTGGGAAAGTTCTCTGAAGACAAGCCGGATGAGCTCCAGGTGGTGAGAGCAGAGGCCTGGAACAGGAATGAGTCAGGATTTTCCCTGAGGAAGGTAGACCCATGTGTCCACAGCACGCTGAGTAGGGCAGAGGCCCTTGCAGGCCAAGAACAAGCTTGGGCTTCTCACTGTTGGTGGCACCAGTTTGCGGGTAACTGGCATTGCCCCTCCGGTGTCTGCTTGGCTTCCCTTGTCTGTCTGCAGCAACTCGTCCACCAAGCTGAGGTGAGATTCCAAACATGCTGTGCATTTGGAGTCAAGTTCTCTGTTCTAGCCCAGTGTTAGCCTCCCCTGGGAAGCACTTGAAAGTCCAGACCCTGGGCCAGGCGCTGTGGCTCACACCTGTAATCCTAGCACTCTGGGAGGCCAAGGCAGGCGCATTACTTGAGCTCAGGAGTTCGAGTCCAGCCTGAGCAAGAATGAGACCTCATCTCTAAAAATAGCCACTGTTGTGGTGGGCACCTGTAGTCCCAGGTACTCAAAAGGCTGAGGTAAGAGAATAGCTTGGGGTGACAGAGTGAGAGTCTGTTGTTGCGTGAACGGAGACGCGAGGGACAGTAGCTTTGCCCCAGGTGCAGAACTCGTACCTATAATTATTAGGGGAAATACAAGAAACAGACTACATACTCTCCAGGTGGCATGTAGCAAATTGTCTTTATTCTGGTCCACCTTATATACACTGGTGGTCACGTACACACTTAATCTATAATCTATAGCTTTTTACCATTACCTAACTTCTTCTAACTATAATTAACTTGTGGAAAAGTATTCACTCTACAAATCAACACAATACTTTCTGTTTTTACATTCTTCTTAGACATGCGTCATCTTTTGAACACAGGCTCTAGATAAAGATCATAAAGAGCTGTAGGGGAGACTGGTGAATGAAACCCCTCAAGCACACACTTATTTAACCCAAAATGGATTTATGAATTTGTTTTTCTACAGAGCAGAAATCTTTAGGCCCCAAGACATCATGTACAGACAGACATATGTCATCCTCTGATCCGTATCACCAGGGGTGGGGTTGTCGGCCCCTACGCACCTGGGCTTAACGGAAGCATACTTTACTGTTTTTATGGACTTTTACCTCCGAACAAACAGCCTCTGTGTGTACGCTTCAGGGGGAGCCCAGCTTTCTTGCTTCTGTATTAGCAAAAGCCATTTTAACCCATTAAAGGC
>CAUYRH010038778.1:0-12864 GCA_963574655.1 Perodicticus potto | reverse complement strand
CCGGGCATTGTGGTGGGCACCTGTAGTCCCAGCTATTTGGGAGGTGGAGGCAGGAGACTCGCTTGAGCCCAGGAGTTGGAGGTTGCTGTGAGCTGTGATGCCACAGCACTCTATCCAGGGTGACAGCTTGAGGCTCTGTCTGAAAAATAAATAAATAAATAAATAAATACATGAATAAATAAAGATGGCTTAAAAAAAAAATATATATATATATATAGTCATGGTGTGGTGGCTCATGCCTGTAATACTTTGGGTGGCTGAGGTGGAAAGATTGCCTGATTCCTAGAGTTTGATCAGACATCCATCTCTACATAAAATTTAAAAAATAGCTCAGTATGGAGGCTGATGCAGACAGATTGTTTAAGCAAAGGAGTTTGAGGTTATGGTGAGCTATCATGATGCCACTGCACTCTAGGCTGAGTGACAGAGATCCTGTCTCAAAAAAAAAAAAAAAATGCCATAAAAGTTTCTAATACTTACTCTCAATTTCTGTACTTATCTCATTGTGAGCAAACTCTGTACCACACTTTGAATAGCATTATTATACATTGTCCTCCACGATAACAGTCTGGGGAGTTGGCATACCCTTACCATATCCCTAGTGTTCATCTTTCTTACGTTTTAAACCACTTTTTCTTATTTTTTACATTTTAAAACCATTTTTTAAAATTTTTTTTGTAGAGACAGAGTCTCTATTGCCCTCTGTAAAGTGCTGTAGCGTCACACAGCTCACAGCAACCTCCAGTTCCTGGGCTTAGGTGATTCTCTTGCCTCAACCTCCCGAGTAGCTGGGACTACAGGCGCCCGCCACAATGCCTGGCTATTTTTTTGTTTTTTGCAGTTTGGCAGGGCCGGGTTTGAACCTGCTACCCTTGGTATATGGGGCCGGCGCCCTAGTTGCTGAGCCACAGGCACTGCCCTTTTTTATTTTTTTATTTATTTTTATTTTTTAAAAACTTGGACCCGTTATGAGTTCTCTAAGTTTATTAACTATTATACAGAATATTCTTTGGTTTGTCTAAAATATCTTTCAAGCTTCAACTGTTTTCTCATAGTTCAAATACTTAAGGATTTGGTGAATAATTCCACCCTTACTCTTCCTATAAATATCATATGTGTAATTTAATAGATTTTTAGCATATCCTTTTAGCCTTCTTTTTTCCAGATTCAAGAATTTATCATCTATTTAGTTTATCCTAAAAAGGCACAAAAGGGGGGCAAAACTTTGAGTTTGATTTAAAATCTGTGGTATGATCTATATGTGAAATCGGGTTACTAGCTCAGCATGCATTTGTGTCATTCTGTTTCATGTAGAGAAGGTTTGTTCTATAATCCTTATCAGCTTTCCTAGTTGCAGCCCGTCACTAGTCATACCCCGTAGAAATTACGGATAACAATGTTCTATCATTGTTACTGCAAAAAGAGAGCAACACTGATAATAAGTCATAAGTGTGTAGTAGGAAGAATGTTGGTTCTGAGTCTTTTTCCTATAGCAATATTCAACTGTTCCAATACAGACATTGAAAAGGTCATTTCAATTTCCTTTTCCAAAAAAATAGAAGTGGGCTCGGCACCTGTGGCTCAACGGGCTAAAGCGCCAGCCATGTACACCTGAGCTGGCAGATTCGAATCCAGCCTGGGCCCGCCAAACAACAGTGACAGCTGCAACCAAAAAATGGCCGGGCGTTGTGGTGGGTGCCTGTAGTCCCAGCTACTTGGGAGGCAGAGGCAGGAGACTCGCTTGCGCCCAGGAATTGGAGGTTGCTGTGAGCTGTGATGCCATAGCACTCTATCCAGGGTGACAGCTTGAGGCTCTGTCTCAAAAAAAAGAAAAAAAAAGAATTGATCTATAGCTCATAGGATGAATAACAAGTACTTAGTAAATGTTTGAACTTTTACCCTTTTCCTCCACCAAGTATTATACCATACATTATATTGTTAAGTTTAATTTTTTCAACTAACTTGACTATTACTCCAGGAAGCCTAGAGATCTTGGTTTGTCACTGATCTTCCAAATACTGTATGATACTATTCATATTTTCTTTTTTATTTGTGAGTTAAGGTTCAGTTCACCTTTTCCTTCTGTCCCCAGAGTAACTTTAGTTAGGGAGTTTTTTCTGCCATATCTAGTTATATTTTATTATCTGATCCTTACTTTTTTTTGCTTGTTTGTTTTTTGAGACAGACTCTTCACTCAGTCACGCTGGGGTTGAGTGCAATGGTATCACAGCTCACAGCAACCTCAAACTCTTGGGCTCAAACAGTCCTCCTGTGTGAGTTTCCTAAGTAGCTGGGACTACAGGTGCCTACCACAACACTCCACTAGTTTGGGGGTTTTTGTGTTTTTTTTTTTTTTTTCTATTTTTAGTAGAGACGAAGTCTAGCTCTTACCCAGGCCGGTCTCAAACTCCTGAGCTGGGGCAATCCACCCACCTGGGCCTCCTTGAGTGGTAGGTTTACAGGTGTTAGTTACCCCACTGGGCCTTACATTTCTTTTTTTTTTTTTTTTTAGAGACAGAGTCTCACTTTGGCGATTCACTTGCCTCAGGTGCCCACCACAACGCCTGGCTATTTTTTTTTTTCTTGCAATTTGGCCGGGGCCAGGCTCGAATCCGCCACCCTCAGTACAAGGGGCCAGTGCCCCACTCACTGAGCCACAGGTGCCGCCCACCTTACATTTCTTAGACATATTTTCAGAGCAGTAAATATTTCTCTAGAATCTATAGACTTTAGGACATCCAAGTGCAGATGTGAAGTAGGCAGACAGATATAAAAATCTGGGACTATGGAAAAAAATAAGTAGATTAGAAATGTGGATGTAGAGGTTATTAGCATTTTGATGGTAGTCTTAAGTATAGATAAAATTGTTCAGAGAATATAAAATTACAGATGAAATTCCAAAAACAGCATTTAAGATATAAAGGGAGAAGCAGTATAGAAAAGAGCCTGAAAAGAGCTCCAGCAAAGCAGTAAAATCAAGAGAGAATACGAAATAAATGAAACAGCAAATTATTTTAAGAAAGAGAACTCATCAGCATCTTAAATATTGCAAAGAAGTTATGTGAGATAATTACTGAAATGTATCCCTTAGATTTGACAAAGTGAAAGTCAGTTTACTTTAAACAGTTTTAATAGTGTCCTAGGGCCAAAAGCCAGACTACAACGGGTTAAGCACAAAATAAGAGAGGAAGAAACTGGCTCGGCGCCTGTGGCTCAGCGGGCTAAGGCGCCAGCCACGTACACCTAAGCTGGCGGGTTCAAATCCAGCCTGGCCCGCCAAACAACAATGATGGCTGCAACCAAAAAATGGGCATTGTGGCGGGTGCCTGTAGTCCCAGCTACTTGGGAGACGGAGACAAGAGACTTGCTTGAGTCCAGGCATTGGAGGTTGCTGTGAGCTGTGATGCCATGGCACTCTATCCAGGGTGACTGCTTGAGGCTCTGTCTCAAAAAAAAAAAAGAGAGGAAGAAACTACAAATTCAGATAATTCTCAGTCAGCACGTTCTTAAAAACGAGAGAGGGTTTGACAGCTTCAGAGGAATGTGGAATAGAGGGACTAGGTTGGTTGGTTAGTGGTTTGTTTGTTTGTTTGTTTATTTATTTTTGTAGAGACAGAGTCTCACTTTATCGCCTTCCGTAGAGTGCTGTGGCGTCACACAGCTCACAGCAGCCTCCAATTCCTGGGCGTAGGTGATTCTCTTGCCTCAGCCTCCCGAGTAGCTGGGACTACAGGTGCCCACCACAACACCCGCTATTTTTCTGTTTTGCAGTTCGGCCAGGCCAGGTTTGAATCCTCCACCTTCAGTATATGGGGCTGGCACCCTACTCAATGAGCCACAGGCACCGCCCTGGTTAGTGGTTTTTTTAAGAGAAATTCCAACATGTTTATATACTGAGGGAAAATGGTTATTAAGAATAGAAACTACACTATTAGTAACAAAAAGGAAAACTGTTGGAATTTTCCCTTTTTTTGTTTTTGTTTTTTTTTTTTTTTTTGTAGTTTTTTCCAGGGCTAGGTTTGAACCTGCTACCTCTGGCACATGGGCTGGCGCCCTACTTCTTTGAGCCACAGGCACTGCCCCATGAATTTTCCCTATTTTTTAAGTGAAATTGACTAAGTGTTTCAGAATTTGCCTTAAATCCTATGACTATATTGTTCCTGATTTATGAGTAATGAATAATTATTAAAAAAAATTGAGACTTTAAAGTACATAAAGTAGAAAGTGAAAGTCTTATGTAGTCTGTGATAACCATTAACAACTTGATGAATGCTATGTGAGTTTTTTCCCCCTCCGTATAGACTAATGTTTACCTATGTGTGAACACATGTTGCTCTGGAGCCCTTTTCACTTAACAGCATAGTCAGTCGATAATTCAATGATGGAAGTAAATGTAAAAATAAACTAAGCCTATAGAGATTTTTACTTCTTCGATATTTGACACATGATTAACAAAGCTCCATATTCAGGAATTTTATTCACAAACACCTTTCTATTCTTTGTCCTTCCTCTTCAGAGTGGATGTAACTGAAATTCAGATAGCTTTAGTGATTGTCTTTATGCTGTCTGCATTTGGAGGAGCAACAATGTGGGACTATACGGTAAATCTGAATATTTAAATTTATATTTAAGTACTTCTAAAAATGAAAAAATTATTGCATTATTAACTTTCTTCAAAAATTCTGGGCATTGTGTTTAGTATTTATTCTACTTCTTAATGTTTTCCCTTCATTTTATATTATTATCCTATATCCTTTATTATAACACTTTCTCCTATGACTGACTATATTACCTCATAGAAGAAAACAACCCAGTCTCCCTAGTATAAAACAAGCAAACAAAAAGCACACTGGAGGGCGGCACCCATAGCTCATTGAGTAGGGCGCCATCCACATACTACGGGTTCAAATCCAGCCCGGGCCAGTAAAACAACAATGACAACCGCAACAACAAAAAAAAACAGCCAGACATTCTGGCAGGCACCTGTAGTCCCAGCTACTTGGGAGGCTGAGGCAAAAGAATCACTTAAGCCCAAGAGTTTGAGGTTGCTGGGAGCTGTGACGCCAGGGTACTCTACCCAGGGCAACAGCTTGAGACTCTGTCTTAAAAAAAAAAAAAAAAAAAGGCTCGGCACCTGTGGCTCAACGGGCTAAGGCGCCAGCCACGTACACCTGAGCTGGCGGGTTCGAATCCAGCCTGGGCCCGCCAAATGACGACAGCTGCAACTGAAAAAAAAAAGAAAACAGATGGCCGGGCGTTGTGGCGGGCGCCTGCAGTCCCAGCTACTTGGGAGGCCGAGGCAGAAGACTCTCTTGAGCCCAGGAATTGGAGGTTGCTGTGAGCTGTGATGTCACAGCACTCTATCCAGGGTGACAGCTTGAGGCTCTGTCTCAAAAAAAAAAAAAAAAAAAAGCACACTGGAATTACCTGTACCAGGCTAAAATTTATCTTATAAATACATATATTTTTTAAATCCAGTGAAATATTTTACATTTGAAGTTTTTTCTCTCAATATTAGGAAAGAAAATTAGCTAATTTGCATTTTTATGATCTACTTTGAGGTAAAGATTCCTATGTTAAGGAGTATTTTTATTTTCTGCTTGCTTGATGACCTCAGTATTTTGGTGAAAGTTGGCTGTTAAGGAGGCCACTGTCATAAATTTACGCTTTTTTGCATAGAAAAAAATTTATGAGGAAACAAATTATTCTGTCACCATAACTTAAGTCTACAATACTAACTGATTCACAACTTTTTGCTTAGTGTTAAGCAGAATAAAGGTATCAGTAGCCAACAATTAACATTGATTCACAACTCATTCCTAAACATTTTACTATCAGTTTTATTTGCCCCCCAGAATGATTTTATGAAATAGATATTATTATTCTGTTTTATAAATAAGTCTTAGGATATTAATTTGCCCAGGAACACATGGGAAGTAAGTACTGAGGCTTAGGAATTAAGCAGACTGATTGCAAATTGTATATTTGTAATCACTAAGCTATATATATCCAGTGAAAATAGTTAAGATACAAAACGAAACATACTGCCCTTTTACCATATGGTGCAGCAGAAGCATCCTTTGGTATTTACCCAAATTAACTGAAAACTTATATCCACAGAAAAACCTGCACACAAGTGTTTGTAGCAGCTTTATTCATAATTGCCAAAATGTGGAAGCTGTCCTTTAGTAGGTGAATGGATAAAATGTGTATATCCAGACAATGGAATATTATTTAGTGCTAAAAAGAAATGATATGCCAAGCCATGAAAAGAAACCTATGTGCTTATTACAAAAAGAAAGAAGGCAGTCTGAAAAGGCTACATACTTTCTAACATATGACATTCTTTAAAAAGGCAAACCTATAGAGATAATAAAAAGATCAGAGGTCGCCTAGGGTTGGAGGAAGGAGAGTTGAGTAGATAGAATACAGAGAATTTTTAGGTAGCAAACCTATGTTGCATGGTACTATAATGGTAGATACAGATTGTTATAAATCTGTCATAACACGCAGTATGTACAACACCAAGACTAAACTGTAATGTAAACTGTGAACTTTAGGTGATAATGATGTGTCTATGCAGGTTCATCAGTTGTAACCAATGTACTACTCTAATGTGGGATGTTAATAGTGGGGGAGGCTCGATGTTAGGAAGTGGCAGGATTTGTGGGAACTCTGCTGCACTCCCTTCCTAGTTTTACTATGAACTTAAAACTGCTCTAAGAAATGAAGTTTATTAACATAGTAAAAGATTTCCTGTGGCATTTAGTATCCAAATTGCCAATTACTGTTCATATTGGTAGGCTCAGAAATAGACTTTGAGCATAATTTTAAGTAGTGGTTCATTCCCTGAGACATTCATATTCCTTCTCATCATGTATGAATAAACAATAGAATCAAGGATATGCTACCACAGGCCCATATAATATAGCAGTGGGATGCTATGTGTCTTTTATGGTAGCTGTTCAGGCAGTAACCACAAGATGAATGTGGACCTAGAAGCAGTTAAGCAACTCTGGTCATTAAGTCAGGTGTGGTTGTCTTAAATTTGGAATTGAATCTTAAAATTGTTATGTTCTAGCAATATCATAGGAAGAAAACACACCTACTTATTCTTACTAATAAGAATATTTATTTGACCCACCAGTTTTTCTAAATTTCACTGTTAACATGTAGATTTTACAAATTTTGTTACCGTGTTTCAAAGTATTTTCAAAACACACTAGCCTACAGTTTCTGGCAATTCATTGTTACTGTTTTTTAAATCCTTTGCTGCCTATGGAAGTTTTCTTGAACAGCAATTGACCAACAGGTAAATATACTGCTAGAGATTTAATCCTGGACATTAGCTACACACATTTTATGCATGTAGACACATCACGGTATTTGTCACATTTAGTGATGCACATCATGTTGTCTTTCCTGTAATGCCTTCTTAGAGGCTACCAAATACAAGTGAACTATCCTTTTTCATGTTTAAGTCAGATTAAAGGTATGTGAGATTAAAGATTTAATCATAGTTATGTAAAGAGACTAAGCTAATAGTCTTAATAAAGCAGTTTCAAAAAATATTACCACTTCAGGCTATATTCCAGAAGTTATGGTTTGATTACAAGAAAAAGGATAGCTTATTGTACAAGTTCATATCATACTGTTTCTTTACTATTTAATAAGGAAAAGAAAGTGTTTTCTTAATGATTTCTTTCCTCTCCCTCTAAAGATACCCATTCTAGAAATAAAACTGAAGATTCTCCCAGTTTTCGGAGTAATAGGTGGAGCAATATTTTCCTGTTCAAATTATTTCCATGTTATCCTCCATGGTGGCGTTGGCAAGAATGGATCCACTATAGCAGTAAGGCATTAATTTCATCATCATTCAGCATTAATTTTATAATACATTTTCTTATTATCACTTATAAAAAGATACTAGAGGCTCAGCACCTGTGGCTCAAGCACCTAAGGCGCCAGCCACATACACCCAAGCTGGCGGGTTCAAATCCAGCCTGGGCCTGCCAAACAACAACGATGTCTGTAATCAAAAAAAAAAATAAAATAAAAATGGCCGGGCATTGTAGTGGGTGCCTGTAGTCCCAGCTACTTGGGGGCGGAAGCAGGAGAATTGCTTGAGCCCAGGAGTTGGAGGTTGCTGTGAGCTGTGATGCCACAGCACTCTACCCAGGGTGACAGCTTAAGGCTCTGTCTCAAAAAACAAAACAAGATAGTAGAAATATGCCAAAGTTCAAGAATGAGGAAAGAAACTGTCTAAACTTATTTTAGGCATATAGTACAAAAGCATTTAAAAACAATTCAGACTTGGGTGGCGCCTGTGGCTCAGCGATAGGGCGCTGGCCCCATATACCAAAGGTAGTGGGTTCAAACCCAGCCTCGGCCAAACTCCAAAACAGAACAGTAGCCGGGCGTTGTGGCAGGTGCCTGTAAGTCCCAACTACTTGGGTAGCTGAGGCAAGAGAATCGCCTAAGCCCAAGAGCTGGAGGTTGCTGTGAGCTGTGATAGCACTCTACCGAGGGTGACAAAGTGAGACTCTGTCTCTTAAAAATAAAAAAATTCAGACTGATAATAAAGCATTTTTCCTCTTTGTATAAGCTTGTTCTGTGTAGACTTTTCTGACATTCATTACCCTACATAATTAAGAGTGACCATTTGTTTTCCTGCATTTTGTGCCTTGAATGGGGAGAGGAGGGAGAGTAGGGAATGAGTTCCTGACTTGAATGGCAGGAAAGCTGCCTAAGGTCAGTGGTTTCACATCTGGGGCAATTTATTCTCATACAGTAAAGTTATGGAAATTTCACTAAAAAAATGCTTAAAAGAACTATTATTTTTAAAGGTATTTTTTTCTTAATTCTTGAGTAATTATACCTTGTGCTTGCGTTTCGTATTACTCCCTCGCTCATACTATACAGTACTTTTGTATTTATTCACATATGGCTTTTTTAAACTTCTTCAATACCTTTAAGTAGGAAGGAGTTGGAATTCCTGCCAACTTTTTAAACAAATATAATGCCTTTGTTTTTTAAAAGCCTTCAAGATAGTTGAGCACAGGAAGATAAATACTTATTCCAGTGACACCCTTACACTGGTGGCTCACGCCTGTAATCCTAGCACTCTGGGAGGGTAAGGCAGTGGATTGCTTGAGCTCACAAGTTTGAGCCTGAGCAAGAGCAAGACCCTGTCCCTCCTAAAAATAGAAAAATTAGCCTTTTCTATTGGCCGGGTGTTGTGGCAGGTGCCTATAGTCCCAGCTTCTTGGGAAGCTGAGGCAAGAGAATCACTTAAGCCCAAGAGTTTGAAGTTGCTGTGAGCTGTGACGCCATGGCACTCTACCGAGCGCGACATAGTGAGACTCTGTCTCAAAAAAAAAAAAAACTAAAAAACATCTGTGGCAGTGTATTATGTCTGTGTAACCCCAGGATTTTGTGGAAGTTTAAAAAGCATAGCTAGGGGCGGCGCCTGTGGCTCAGTGGGTAGGACGCCGGCCCCATATACCGAGGGTGGCGAGTTCAAACCCAGCCCCAGCCGAACTGCAACAAAAAAAATAGCCGGGCGTTGTGGCGGATGCCTGTGGTCCCAGCTACTTGGGAGGCTGAGGCAGGAGAATTGCCTAAGCCCAGAAGTTGGAGGTTGCTGTAAGCTGTGTGACACCACAGCACTTTACCAAGGGCAATAAAGTGAGACTGTCTCTACAAAAAAAAAAAATAAAGCATAGCTAAAGTTTATATAAGCCTTTAGGCCATATACTACATCATACTCTTCTGTAAGAGTCTAATTCCTAGCACAAAATAGATTCTCAGAAAATGTTTGCATTGTAATAAACATGCAGTGTTAAAATGTGATACTGATTTTATACTTTATCCCTTAGGGTACCAGTGTCTTGTCACCTGGACTCCACATAGGACTAATTATTATACTGGCAATAATGATCTATAAAAAGTCAGCAACTAATGTGTTTGAAAAGCATCCTTGTCTTTATACCCTAATGTTTGGGTGTGTCTTTGCTAAAGTCTCACAAAAATTGGTGGTAAGAAATTATTTTATAATTTATGGTATAAATAATATACTTAGACCTCAACACAAAGCTGGAAATCGTTTAATAAGATTTTTAAGTTTCCTTTGTCATGTCAACATCATAATAATTAGTTAGCTATTCATGTTCCAAGTTAAACTGTGATGAGTTGGCTTGGCGCCTGTGGCTCAAGTGGCTCAGGCGCCAGCCACGTATACCTGAGCTGGCGGGTTCGAATCCAGCCTGGGCCCGCCAAACAACAATGACAGCTGCAACCAAAAAATGGCCGGGCGTTGTGGCAGGCGCCTGTAGTCCCAGCTACTTGGGAGGCGGAGGCAGGAGACTCGCTTAAGCCCAGGAATTGGAGGTTGCTGTGAGCTGTGTTGCCACAGCACCCCATCTAGGGTGACAGCTTGAGGCTCTGTCTCAAAAAAAAAAAAACTGTGATGAGTTAATGTATTCAGTTGTTTTAATTATTTGTTTAGTTCCAATTATCACTTACAATTTTCTGAATTTGCAATTTTCAAAGCATTTAATCATTAGACACTTTAAAAGCTACCCAATTATGAATTTGAGGTATAGGTAAGTATTCTCAGGTCAAATGTGAGATTAAATGTTCTCTTTACCTTTAATACTGTATTAACATAACTAATTTTGTACTGAAAATAAAAGCTAAAATATTTAAAATATGATAGTGAAATTACTTTATTTACTTTTTTACAGATTGCTCACATGACCAAAAGTGAACTGTATCTTCAAGACACTATCTTTTTAGGGCCAGGTCTGTTGTTTTTAGACCAGTATTTTAATAATTTTATAGACGAATATGTTGTTCTATGGATAGCAATGGTGAGTACTTTCTGCTTTTTATTTATAATATCTGCTAATAGATGCCTGATCATACTAAGCTAAAGATACCTTTCAATAAGCTGTCAATAGCCTGAATAGTCCATACAGTAAATGCTTCTGAATACTTGAAATTACTTATTTTAAGCTAGGAATCATTTTATATTATATATAGAAATAGCCAACATATTTGGTAGTTAGTCTTCCAACAACTTAGATCCTTGGGAACACAACTGTGTACCTAAAAATAACTAGATCTTTCTTCTTAGAGAAAAAAAAAACGGTTCAAAGATGTAAATAACTACTTAATTCTGCCCAAAGGACTTTCTGACTTTAATCAAGCTTATTAGTGTTATTCCCCATTTATAGCAGGTAACAGGCAAACTGGATGTTGTTAGTGCTAGCAAAGGTGGGCACTTTATTACATCAATAACTGTCAGCTAGGCCCAGCACTCCGGGAGGCCAAGGCAGGTAGACTGCTTTAGCTCAAGAGTTGGAGATCAACCTGAGCAAAAGCGAGACCCTGTCTCTGCTAAAAATAGAAAAAGTAGCTTGGCATTGTAGTGGGCACCTAGTATTCCAGCTACTCAAGAGGCTGAGCCAAGAGGATAGCTCAAACCCAAAAGTTTTAGGTTGCTGTGAGCTATGAAGCCACAGCTCTCAAGCCTCAGCAACAGAGTAGGAATCTTTCTCAAAAAAATTGTCAGCTCGGGTAGCACCTGTGGCTCAGTGAGTAGGGCGCCAGCCTCATATACCAAGGGTGGCGGGTTCAAACTCGGCCCCGGCCAAACTGCAAAAATGCCCCGCAATAGCTGGGCATTGTAGTGAGGGCCTGTAGTCCCAGCTACTCGGGAGGCTGAGGCAAGAGAATCGCCTAAGCCCAAGAGCTGGAGGTTGCTGTGAGCTGTGATGCCACAGCACTCTACCCAGGGCAATAAAGTGAGACTCTGTGTCTAAAAAAAAAAAAAAAATGTCAGCTAATATTGAGGTAGCAAAACAGAATAGACAGTACTGCTAAGTACATGATACTGAGACCATTTTATGCCTGAGCAACCCGTATATGTACAGCACTTGATATTACACAATATGTATTATTAATAATGACTCAGCCATCAAGCAAAAGTTAAATTCTCATTGAATATCTTAAGAATGTGGATAATATATATGCTAATTTATCTTCAAAATGATTATAAAATACAGAGTGTAATGCCACTTTAGCCATCTGAGGAAAAGAAAACCATTATTAGTAACACTTTAGTCACAAAATTGGATAAATGGAGCATTATTAAATTTTATAGTATTAAGACATATCTTTATGGTTATTCTTCAACTAGTGGTGGATTTAAATAGTTTTTGGGCTCAGCGCCCATAGCTCAGTGATTAGGCCCTGGTCACATACACCGAGGCAGGTGGGTTTGAACCCAGCCCGCAGCCTGCTAAATAACTGCAGCAACAACAAAAAATAGCCAAGCATTGTGGCAAACGCCTGTAGTCCCAGCTACTTAGAAGGCTGAGGCAAGAGAATCGCCTAAGCCCAGGAATTAGAGGTTGCTGTGAGCTGTGATGCCACAGCACTCTACCCTGGTTGACAAAGTAAGACATTGTCTCAAAAAAAAAAAAGTTTTTTGGTCTCTTATTTTTATTTTTTAAAGGTCAGTCAAATGAAGCAGTGTGAATGGAGCAGGAACAAAGGAATTTGTAACTGATTATAATCAATTATTTGCAAACACCAATGCATTCAGACCAGATTTGAATAGTTTTGCTATATTTTTCTCTATCTCTGGACCTCACCAAACATCACTAAACTGTTGGACATACATACCTATAAACATTGACATATACTCTTTGATTTTTTTTTTTTTTTTTTGAGACAGAGCCTCAAGCTGTCACCCTGGGTAGAGTGCTGTGGCATCACAGCTCACAGCAACCTCTAATTCCCAGGCTCAAGCAAGTCTCTTGCCTCTGCCTCCCAAGGAGCTGGGACTACAGGCGCCCG
>CAUYRH010038776.1:0-38915 GCA_963574655.1 Perodicticus potto | reverse complement strand
GGCTTTTTCTCCCGCTGGAGTGCTCGGGGGCCCTCTTCGCCACCTTCCTCAGCTCAAAGTGTCTTTTCCACACCACAGGATCCCGGGCCCCCTGCACCATCAGACCTCACCAGGATTCTGCCCCTGGGGTAGCACTGACAGAACACCTATTCCCAATGATCTAGGGAAAAGATGATCGCCATTTTGGGCATTCCAATAAGTTTGTATCCGCCTCGCGCCTGAGCTGCGCGGGTCCCTGTGGGACCTAGCAGCGAGTCTTTCTGGTCATCAAATGCTGAGATCCACTTTTTGGTGGAATTTTTTTTCCCAGTTAGGTTTTGTGAGTTGCGACCTGCTGTCCTCCCTGTAGGAGGGGCCAGCTGCCCCTCCGCCATTCAGGGGGAAACAGTTTACAGCAGTTTCCGTGGTTATGAACTATATTTCAAACACAACAATCCACCAAACCGCTGTGCATCGCCAGCTGCCCATCCGCTCCGACAATTCACACGGGGCAAGGTCCAGTACTCCCTCCCTCTCACCTGCTGATCGGGGAGTGATGAACTACGGGACCATCACCGCCGCCATCTTCCAGAACCTCCAAGAATTAATATTGTTAAAATGACCATACTACTCAAAGCAATCTACAGATTCAGTGCAATCCTATAAAAAAACAATCAATGACATTTTCCTCAGAACTAGAAAAAAAATCCTAAAAATCATATGGAACTAAAAAGGAGCCCAAATAGTCAAAGCAATCCTAAGCAAAGTGAACAAAGCTGGAAGCGTCAGATCACCTGTGTTTAAATTATATTACAAGGTTATAGTAATGAAAACAGCATGGTACTCATAAAAATAGACTCCTGGATCAATGGGATAGAATGGAGAACTAGAAATAAAGCTGTCTGTGAGAAGAGCCACAGGAGAAAAGAAAAAATAAAAAGCCAGTTATTCACAGCCAACTGATTTTTGAAAAAGCTGACAAGATCTTACAATGGGGGTAAGGACATCCCTTTCAATGAATGATACTGGGGAATTAGCTAGCCATATGCGGAAGAATGAAACTGGATCCCTATATGTATGTATGTCACCATATGCAAAAATCAACTGAAGATACATTAAAGACTAAATGTAAGACCTGGAACTATAAAAATAATAAAAGAAACCATAGGGTAAACTCTTCCAGACATTGGCCACAAAAGCTCAGGCAACTCCCCCGCCCCCAAAAAAATAGACAAATGGGGCTTAATTAAACCAAAAGGCTTCTTTACACAAGGAACTCAAACAACTCAACAAAAACAACCCCAAATAATTCCATTAAAAAGTGAGCAAAGGACACAAATAGACACTTTTTAAAAGAAGACATGCAGATGGCTGACAGGTCTATGGAAAAAAATATTCAACATCACTAACCATCAGGGACATGCAAATTAAAACCAATGAGATACCATCTTACTCCAGGCAGAATGGCTATTTTTAAAAAGACAAAAAATAACAGATGTTGGCAAGGATCTGGAGAAAAGGGAATTCTTAATACACTGTTGGTGGGAATACAAATTAGTCCAATCTCTACGGAGAAGAGTATGGGGATTTCTCAAAGAACTAAAAATAGAACTACCATTACATCCAGCAATTCCACTACTGGGTAGCTACACAAAGGAAACCAACTATCAAAAGATGTCTGCACTTGGATACTCAGCGCACCTCTATTCACAATCCAAACATATGGAACCAACCTAAGTGTCCATCAGTGGAGGAATGCATAAAGGAAATGTGGTATATTTTACACAATAGCATCAGCCATAAAAAAAAAAAAGAAGGAAATCATGTCTTTTGCAGCAACATGGATGGAACTGGAGGCCATTATCTTAAGTGAAAAAAGCCAGGCACAGAGAGTCAAATATCACATGTTCTCATTCATAGGTGGCTGCCAAAAAATAAAATGTACTTGCAGTGTGTCCAACATTTTTTCTTTTTTGCTGCACATTGGAAGAATAAGAATTGTTTTGGGCCACACATTAAATACACAAACGCTTATGAAAGCTGATTAGCAAAAAATAAAAAAAGTTCCTTGCAGACTTTTTGTGATATCCGACCCACAGGTAAACAAGACAAGTCCTCACAAAATCAGCACTGACCTGCAGCCTGCAGGTTGGACACCCCTGAGAGAGTTTAATGGGAGATGTAGAAGGGTAAGGGTGAGGGACGGCAGGTAGATGATGAGAAATTGGTTAATGGCTACAATCAATATACATTATTTGGATAATGGATACCTAAAAGCCCTGACTTGGCCAATATACAATCTATGCCTGTAATAAAATTGCACAAGTAACCCATAAATTTGTACAAATAAAAGAAATGAGGATGTCCTTATCGAATACACATGAGGTGAGGTAGACCTGATGGAAGGCCTAGGAATGGCCACCGTTCTCTCCTACCCTGTAAACAGAATGGGTCTGAGGCCTTTCCCACCCCTCTCCAGGGCCCATCTCCTTGCCCACAGAATCAGGAAAATCTGGGACTAAGGGATTGTCCCCAAGAAACCTCAGGTTTAAGCAGTTCTTTAGACCTGGGAAGGTAGCTTCTCATTCTTAATTACTCATGACTGATGAAAAGAAGTAAATGTTTTAACAGATTCCACTTCCTTGTTTCTTGGTAAGGAAGTACCTGGAACAGAGGATGAAAGGTGAGTCAACAACTTCCGCTTGTGTAAACAGTGAAAACAAAGTTTAATTAGGATGGAATGAGATTATAATAGGAATCTGGGTGGGCCTTTATTTGAATAGGGTTGTAAAATCTGAAAAATAGAGATAGACTGACTAACTTACTCATCCATTACCAATCCATCCATCAATCCATCACCTATCATCCAACCTCCCAGTCAACATCATTGACTACGTACTATGTGTCAAAACACTGTTCCAGTGTTTGTTTCAGGCTTCAGAGGACTTTGCTGATCTGGGGAAAGTCCCTACTTTCACAAAGCCTACGTTTGACTCAGGGAGATAGGAAAAAAAAAAAAAAGCCCCCAAACCATTTTCTTAAAGTGGTATGTGCTGTGAAGAAAATTAAACAAAGTGATGTTCCCAAACCACTGGGATATGATCAATCAGGTGGGCTCCAATTCAAACCCCTATGCGGACATTCTCTTCATGGCTACATTTTTCTCTTCTAAGTTCTTCTGCAGGATTCTCTTTATGATTTTGTTCAGTTAGATAAATTGCAGGGGTGGAACAGGATTTATTGTGCTTGTCTGAATAATAAATGTGTTTCTCGAGAAATATACCCAGAGAAGCTCGCAGGAAGGACCCTTGGAGATAGCGGCAGGTGTATGGAATTCTGGAATAGAAGAGAGACGGAGTTTATAGTGCTTTTTAAGTCTCCAGGGATCATAAATATATATGTCACTGACTATTTATCAAGCATCCTTTTTGTTATCTGTTGAGAAGGGCAAAGACCCCTGGCTCCTCTTAACCTCAGGGCAGATGAGCCAGTCCCCACGACCCACTAGCACGTCCTTGCTCCCCGAGATGTCTCGTTGCTGGAAGGAGAGACCAGGGCTCACATACAGCGCAGTTTGCTTTGGCCCTAGCACCCTGTGGGCACCAGGAGGGTGAGGTGAATCGCTCTGGGCTCGCCACTCACTTCCCTGGCCTGGTCATCGCCTCCGGGTGTCTCCCCTCCTGCTCCAGCTTCCTTCGGAATCAGCCATCTGTTCTGTTAGATGGCTCTTGCTGAGTTTTTGGTGACCTCCCCACTGGTATCCAATGGCTTCCTATAAATGCCGAATTCCTGTGTCATGGTTTCCTTTGCATTCCCCACCGGTCCCACCTCTCCACCGTGTTTGACGCTATGGGTCATTATTTCCTTCCGGAAAGCCCTTTCTCTTGGGTGTTTGTGACATCACCCTTCCTCAGTTCCCTTCCCATTCTCTGGAGGAACCAGACGTGCTGTTGGAGAGCGGAGCTGGAAAAGTCAGGAAGCAGCGCCATCTAGCGGGGCTCAGAGGGAAGGAGGGGATGAGCGCTCCCCCTCCCCCCGGGGCAGGAGGCAAGGCCAGGCCCCAGCCCCAGCTCCTACTCCTCCTCTAAAAGGTGCACGTGACTGAAATGTCATGTTCTCTTTTTATAGAGATAAGTTTCTGGAAACAGCTCTTTGAGCACTTTAAAGCCAAGCTCTACTAACTTTTGTGTACAACAGGTGTTCAATGATGGGGATGGGAAAGGAGTTATCTTGTTCTTCCTCTGGAGACATTTGGCGATATTTGGAGACATTTTTGGCTGTCACATTCTCTGGGGGTAAGGGGAAAAGCGCTACTGGCATCTACTGAGGAGAGGCCAAGGGCGTTGCTTACATCCTACAATTGATAAGGCACCATCTCCCAGCAGAAAATTATCTGGCCCCAAATGTCAGTAATACCAGGGTTGAGAAACTGTGATGTACACTTTCTTAATCTATTTCCTAATCTACTGGAGTTTTTTAGCCACCAGTTAGAAACAGTACTGTTTTCGCCCAAAGCCCTATTTTAAAGTGGTTTAATAATGTTTTTTAAAAAGGTTTGTGGGCAACTTCAAGGAGCTAATTCTTAATAGGCACAAATTGCCTATAAATGGCACCATAAATTTGCTGCTGAGATGTCCCCCTCATGCTTTGACATAGCTGTGATCCCAGTGTTGTTTCTGCCATAAGCCCAAGGACCTGGTGAAATCTCAAGGCCAATGGGAGTGACTTTGCCACCTTCCCTGTGTTTGTCAGGGTGGAGCAGAGAGAGTCAGGGGAGCGGAGGGGACGTCACAGTTCACAAACTTCAGCAAGCATCGCCTGGAGGACTGTGAAAACACAGACTGCTGGACCCCACCCCCCGGTTCGAACGCTGGAGTGGGGCCCCAGAGTCTGCAAGTCTAACAAAGTCCCAGTGATGCTCATGCTGCTGGGCTGGGGACCACACTTTGAGAGCCACTACATTGTGAAATTCTGTCTTCCTTCCCCAAACTCTTTAACAATATTTCTACTGATTGGATTGAAGCTAGTCTTCTAAGTAAATAGGCAGATTAATTTATTCATCTCTCTTCAGAATTTTAGTTGCCCAGAATAGTTTACTCCAAGTGGTATGTTGTGATTGTTCTCAGACAGCCCCTAGAAGAAAGGAAGCAAAACTCCTGTTCTGGGCAGCGCCTGTGGCTCAAAGGAGTAGGGCACCAGCCCCATATGCCAAAGGTGGTGGGTTCAAACCCAGCCCCAGCCAAAAACTGCAAACCCCTCTCCCCCCAAAAAACTCCTGTTCTGGGCTCATCACTGGCCACATACACCAACGGTGGCGGGTTCGAACCTGGCAGAGGCCCGCAAAACAATAATGACAACTTCAACTAAAAAATAGCCAGGCTTTGTGGTGGGCGCCTGTAGTCCCAGCTCCTTGGGAGGCTGAGGCAAGAGAATCGTTTAAGCCCAAGAGTTGGAGGTTGCTGTGAGCTGTGACGCCACAGCACTCTACTGAGGGTGACAGGGTGAGACTCTGCCTCAAAAACAAACAAACAAAAACAAACAAAAAATTCCTTTTCCTAACCCACAACCTGGTCTGATTTGGCTGCAGGACCTTGTGGGAGCCCAGAAAGCAACAGATATTTTTGACCAGTGAGTAGATTGGGTGCTATGGAAAGGCTTGGGCAGTCTTTCTGTTAGTCTTCAGGGACAGGGTAGGGGGAGCTTGACTAGTACATCCTAGGACCTGGGGTATCCCAGATCTAAAGAGTTGTGGAGTTATAAGAGCCTTTGGGACGCAGCTTGTCCAGTGCAACCCACTTCGCAGCTGTGAAGGGCAAGGTTACTTGACCTGGTCACAGTCGACCAGCCATGGGTGAAAGAGGATTTGGTTGGAGGGGACTACGTAGGGTGTACAGGGAGTAGGAGGCGGAACCCGAGGGGCAACACATTCTGGGACCAAAAGAAAAAGGAAGGGAATGTAAAATGATTTAAAGAGCAGAATTTATTATCTTGGTTGTGACTCTACTAGTGGCCTCAGAATGGACTTTGCTTTCCATTTCTGCCTTACTTTTATTCATGGCTTCATGAGAGGCAGACATGGCCTATTTGTCAGTTTTGCAGAATTTTTTTGTTCTTTTAACAGTTATTAATTGAAAGGTGAAGTGTAACATGGATAAGTATATTCAGTCTTAGTTTCAGATTAAAAAGTCAATGACATCAGCACAGTTTGGTATAGGCAGAAGCATTGTTGTGTAGTCTGGACCAGGCAAACCTCAGGTGGAGTGAGGCTGGAGTTCCCCGGAGCCTTGTTTTAAGAGGAGCATTAAAAGAACAAATCGTGACCAGATCCAAAAGGCAGGTAGTGAGGTGGGCTGGAAACTGTCTTGTACAGGAAAGGGTTGAAGAAATGGGGAATTTTAAGCAAAGCCTGCTGAAGAGAATCGGAAATAGAGGGGACACCCTACTGAAGGGGGATTCTGTTTCCTCTGTGCTTCTGGTGATTAGACCAGAACCGAGGAGAGGAAAGGGACGAGAAGGCCGATCTTGACTTCTTGGGAGGGCGGCCTTTCTGTTAGTCTTCAGCGTCTGGAGCTGCACATTCTGCCTCACCGAGGAGGGCGCGGGGGTGTCATCTGGGGTCCCCTGCATTTGTAAGATGTTGTTCGTTGAGAAGCTCAAAGCTGCGCTAAGATTCAATGTTTGTGCCTTCTTTCTTCCCCCTCTCATTCTGCTTTTTTTCTCTTCCTGGTGCGTTACCCCCTGCATGAGTGTACAGAGGCTGTCCAAGACTGCGTGTCGCACACATCTTACTCTCTCCTTTTAGGTGCACTTTGGGAAATATTGTTACATATCATCACTAGAAAGGTAAAGTGAAAGAGAATACTTGTTGGCTGAAGGATATTTTCTTTCTGTATGGTTCAGGGTTGTCCAGAGAAGGAGTGTGTGTGTGCGTGTGTGTCGGGGGGTGGGAGAGACACAGACAGAGACCTTATTTTAAGGAATCAGCTCTTATGACAGTAGAGGCATAGCAAGTCCAAACTCCAATAGAGGAGGATGGAAGGCCGGAGACTCGGGAGCAGTAGCAGTTCCAGTGCATGGGAAGTCTGCTTGGAATCCCCTCCTGCTTGGGGGCAATTCAGCTTCTTAGTCTATTCTGGCCGTCAGCTGATTAGATGAGGCCCACCCACTCCGTGGAGGGCAATCTGCTTCATTCAAAGTCCACTGACTTAAATGTAAACTCATCTGAAAGCACCAGAGTGTTTTCAGAGAAACATCCAGAGTGACGTTTGATTAAATATCCGGGCACCATGGCCCAGTCAAGTTGACAGATAAAATTAACCATCACACCCACACGGGGCCCTCTGGGTCTATCCCTGAAGTACTTTTTGGTAGGAGTTTCATAGAAACAAACACCTCCCTTTACTCTTAACCTAATGGTTTCGTTTATCATACTATATATCCGGCATCTTTGAATCTCTGCATCAGTGTCCTATAAGCAAGAATTAGCATTATCTTCCTTTTATAGATGAGAAGATGGAGGTTTGGGGAGGCCAGGTAACTTGCGCAGGATTGCTCTGTGTGCAGGAGATTCAGTCCAGGTCCAGTTTTCTGTGTCTGGAGTAGATTATCTTAATCACGGTGCCATCAAGCTTCTCTGAGTGGCTTGAGAAAACCATAGGCTTAGGATGTATGTCAGCCCTCTCCTTGGCCTCATACTACGTCAGCATCATGAGTTCTAACAGCTTTCTCTTCTCTTTGTCTAGGGAGGAGTCAGCTGGAGTTATGTATCAGAAAAGGGTGGCTCAGTGTCTGTAGATCAGTGGCTAAGGCGCCAGCCACATACACTGGAGCTGGCGGGTTCGAATCCAGCCCGGACCTGCGGAAACAACAATGACAACTACAACCCCCAAATAGCTGGGCGTTGTGGCGGATGCCTGTAATCCCAGTTACTTGGGAGGTTGAGCCCAAGAGTTGGAGGTTGCTGTGAGCTGTGACACCAACAGCACTCTAGCCAGGGTGACAGCTTGAGACTCTGTCTCAAAAAAAAGAAAGAAAGAAAATAAAAGGGTGAGTGACAACCGTGGACGTGGAAGGCTTTCTAACCTTCAATCTGCTATTCTCTATCCAGGAAAAAGATTTTAAATATGGGCCGTTCCATCCATAACATAACTTTGTTTGGGATGCTCTTATTTATCATGAGTGGTAAAAGGAATTAAAAGGAAAGGTCTGTAGTCATAGAGTCATAGAGTCATCCTCCCAGTAGGAGGATTCTTCAGAGATGTCTACGAAGAATAGTCTTCACTAGAGGAAGTAGCATATTTCATTGATCTCATGCATGTTTTTGAAATTGGGATGTTTCTCACTATTGATGGTATCTTAGCATTGCATCGTGGTTTACATGGCAACTGTATTTTTTTTTCCTTAAGAGAATGGTTAAAAAAAAAAATCAATGGCACCTTAGACTTAATCAAACATGGTAGTTGAGTCATGTGAGAATTGGGTCATATTAACTGCTGCCTACAATAGTTACTCGTTAGTTAAATTTTGGGTACATTTTGTAAAATTTAATAATTATCATGCAGTAAATTTAATTTGTGTGCCTGTGTGTATATTTGTGTATGCGTATAATTGTCTACGAATTTTAACCATATAGAGATTCATGTAATAACCACCACAATTAGAATATATGTGAACAATTCCATCTCCCCTAAAATGCTCTTGAGTCATCCTTCTATGGGTCTCCCCACCAAAATGCTCCCTAACCCCTGGCAATCACTGATTTCTTCTCCGTGGTTTTGTCTGAGAATACCGTATCAATGGAATCCTACAATACGTAACCTTTTGAGATGGACTTTTTTTCACTCAGCGTGATGCCCTTGAGTCTCATTCAAGTTGTTTCATATATTAATAGTTCCTTCTTACTGATGACTAGTAGTTCATTGTGTGGATCAACCATAGTTTGATCATTCATTCACCTGTTGAAGAAATTTGGATTGCTTCCCGATTTTGGTAATTTTAAGTAGAACTGCTGATTACGTGGAGATTTTGTTTTAAACATAAATTTTTCTTTCTTTGAAGTAAATACCCACGTGGTTTGTGTAGTGCTTAGCTTTTTATGAAACTGCTAGTCTCCTTTTGAGAATGGCCAGGACATTTCGTGTTCCCACCAGAATGTAGGAGAATTCGAATTGCTCCACATCCAAGGCAGAGCTTGGTAGTATCTTCATTTTTTATTTTAGCCATTCTAATAGGTACACAGTGCTGGTTCATTGTGGTTTTAATTTGCAATTCTACTTTGTGTGTTTATTTGGTATTTATACACATGCGTGATAAAGTATCTGTTCAAGTCTTTTGTCCATTTTTTCAATTGTATTGATTGTTTTCTTACTGTTGTGTTTTAAGAGATATTTATATTTTCTGGATACAAATCCTTTGTGAGATATGATTTGCAAATATTTTCATCCAGTTTGTGGCTTGTTTTCTCATTCTCTTAAAAAATAACATTGGCATAGCAAATATTTTTAATTTTGATGAAGTCCAATGTTTTTTCTGTTCTGGTTCTTGCTTTTGTTTTTTGTCTAAAAACCTTCTTGCCTAATTCTGGGCCTCAAAGATTTTCTCCTGTGTTTTCTTTTCATCTAACTAACGTTCGTATAGTTTTCTGTTTCACATTTAGGTCTGTGATCCCTTTTGTGTTAATTTTGTATAAAGTGTGAAATTTAAATTCACATGCATTTTTTTTTGCATATTGAATTCCAATATTACAGCACATCTTATTGAAAAGACCATCCTTTCTTTACTGAATTACTCTTGCCCCTTTGTTGAAGACAATTGGCCATATGGTGTGGGCCTATTTTTGGACTCTCTATTCTGTTCTATTATCTGTCTGTCCCTTTTGCCAGCACAACACTGTCTTAGTGACAGTAAGCAGCAGGTATTGGCGTATTAATGGCATTTGGTGTATCCCATGTGACGTGAAATATGGATCTAGGCTGGGCCTACACAGTAGTAAGAATCAAAGGACTATGGAAGCTTCCAAGGGCGGAGAGTAGTTGCCCTGAGAAGACTGATGAGGACGGGACCAGGGCTGAAGCTTCTCAGTATGTTCTGAGTGAGTGACCTGACTTTTGAACGCTAACATCTGTTTTACATTGAAATGTTCAATCTAAATCTTTAATATTTAAAAATAAATGATGAAAAGCAGGAAAACTACGAATGGACATTTTAGGGGTACTGGTGATGTTCTGCTTTTTGTCGGGGTGCTGATTACCAGATGATTTTCCCTTTGTGAAAATGCACTGATCTCCCTAAGATCCGTGCACCTTCCTCTACGTGGATCTTCTGCTTCAATGAAGAAATTTACCAAAAAAATGTAGAAACGTGTATGGTCTAGGATTTCAAGTTGAGAGATTAGGTAAAAAATTTTCCTTTCCATTTTGTAACCTTCTGTTATGTTCTTCCCCCCCCATGTAAATTTCCCACCTTTGTAAAATGATACTTAAAAGGATTTTCAGCATGTCAACTATGATATAAGAAAGAAGTGGATCTCTCTGTGTGGACACGTGATGAAGATGCCCAGACCTACTCCTAAGAGAAAAAACAAGTTATAGAACAGTATGGCCCAGTACGATGCTTAAAAAAAACGCAAAAGACTGGAAAGCTATAATGTATAACAATTGGCTTAGAAGCATATTTTTCCCTTAATAGTATCCTTAAGGAACAGAATCGTGGTGGAGAGTTGAGACTTCATTTTCAATATACGATTCTGTGTAGGACTATCAATAATGAATACGTATGAGTGATCATTATAAAAAGCAATAAGAAATAGGAATACTGGTTATACAATTCGTGGACACACTTATGTAGACATTTTGGTCACTGTGACAATAGTCCTGCTGCCTGGGACGCCTTTGAGATCATAGCCCAAGCCTTACTTATCTTTGTAACATCTGTCGCGTCTGGCACAGTTAAGTATGTTAAGTGAGTACGAGACTTGTTAGGAAAGTTTCAAATCCGTGTCGTCATTGTTTTGGTTCACTGCTTTCTAATTTCCTTTAGATCTTTTATTTTTTTTTTCATTAATTCATGTGATTCCCTTTTTTTACAACCAGACTTAATAAGACCTCAGAGCCAAGAGGTGGAATTCATGGGGGAGATTCAAGGCCGTCTGTCCCCATGATTGGTTCATGGGTTTAGAGCCCTCTTTCTCATCTTCATTTGCATCCCCCCCATTTGACTTGCCTGGTTTAGGAGCAGCTTCCCACTTGCAGGATATAAAAGAATGACACCATGAAGCTGAGCCCTTGTCATCCTTGTACCCTCTATCTTCAGATCCTCCACACATTTCATGTATTCCCAAAGTAAAGCTGCAAACAGGTAGATAGTCCCTGACTTACAATGGTTCGACTTAACAATTTCTCAACTTTGTGAGGGTGTGATAAGTGATTTGCATTCAGCAGAAATTGTACTTTGAATCTATATACAGCCATTCTGTTTTTTACTTTTACTATAGTGTTCATTCAGTTATATAAAGTATTCAACACTTTATCATACAGTAGGCTTTGTATCAGATGATTCTGACCAACTCTAGGCTAATGTAAGTGTTCTGAGAGTTCTTTAGAGTTATAGCGCATAATCTGTTTATGCTTATATAGAATATTGGTTAAGTTTGCTTATTTTTGAACTTCAAATCTTTTAAATGTGCTCTGTTCTGTCTGTATCTTTTATTATTATTAATTTTTTGAGACAAAGTCTTGCTCTTTAACCTGGAGTGCAGCGGCACAATCATAGCACCCTATGGCCTTAAATTCCAGGGCTCAAGCAATCCTCCTGCCTCAGCCTCCTCCTGAGCAGCTGGGGGTTCAGGAGTGTACCTCTACTCTCAGACTCTCTGTTTCCTTAATTTTGCAAGATTTAATTTAATGTCATTTATTTGAATCTAGAATTGTTCATTTGTCCTCCCTTCTTATATGAACAGCTATATCTAAGCTGGAAATAATTTTCTATTTGATTAAATTATCTTTTTTTTTCAATCATTGCGATCTGTTATATACCATATCACTTCTACAAAGCCTTACGTGACTGGGTAGATTTGGGTGTGAAATTTAATTCAATTTGATCAGAATCGAATCCCATATAACAACCATACCTTACCATACAGACAAAGAGGAATGGCCCAAACATTTATATCCAAGAATGTAAATTGATTTATTTGATTCAGGTGGAGACCGACTACCTTGTCATCCTACTTTACACTCAGGGTTTCCCAAACTTCTGCGTCTTTTCCTCCACGGTTGACCCTCTTATGTTTCTAGTAAAACTCCCAGTCATCATTGACCTCTATTTCCGACTCCTCCCTCAGCTGCCACGTCTTGCCAGTTCCACATTCCCCACTTCACTTCCGTCTGTCACTGCCTTTCACTCCATTCACCCTCCCAGTCGGCCACCTGGATTATTGCCCCGGGCCTCCTGATGGGGTCTCCCAGCTCAGCTACTCTGATTGCCACTGCACAGGTGGCCCACTTCCTTGACTACGCATTGCCTCCTCCCCCTCAACTCTTTCCTGGAGGTCCAGTCTCCCCGCATGACTTGGAAGAAGACAGCCTGAGAGATGATTGAACTAGGTGGACATTTGATTCCAGCTGGGCTGGTTTTTCATCCCCAGAAATTTGGATTGGAACGTCAGTTGCTGGGTGCAGGGATCATTTGAGGGACTGAGTTGGCTTGCCCTGGAGAATCAGACTCCGAGATTCCATAGATTTAGGATGAGACCTGATATCTCATCAAGTCAAGCCTGGGCGCAGAAATCCTGGGTAAACAAGGAATGACAGCCCGCAAAGAGGAAAATGGGGCAGGCACGCAAAGAGAAATTAGACAGGAGACTGTTGGGGTGCCTAACGCAGCCACACACAAACCCTTTCCCCTCCTCCTCCTCTTCCTCCCCTCCTAAGAGAAAGACACAAAGCATCTGGGTAGCCCATCCCCTGAGAAAGACCTTAACTTTCTAAGCAAGCTGTGGAAGGCGCCCATCTCCTATGACCCCATAAAAAGGGGTCTCTAACTGCCCCCTGGGCAGATGCCATCTTTGCACTGCCCAGCACTACCCTCTTTCAGTAAACCTGGCCTGAACATCTGCTGTGGTCTCATCTCTGGGTGCCATCATTTACTCCTTTCAGAGACCATGTAGAATTATGGGAGGGGGAATGCAGAGGTCCCCCCAAAGTTTCCAATTTCTAAGAACCCTGATGCTTTATTTTGTTGGAGATATCGACCTTTATTCTTTTAATAAACCCCGTTTTCAAGTGAATGCCTTTGTGTAAATTTCAATCTCTGCGAACTATAAGTCCCTGATATTTGGTCTACCTTTAATGATTCCATCTTCAAAAAGTATTTGGTCTTATTTGGGGTTTTCCCAAAAGCAGAACTTGAGGCAAGGACTGGGAAGAGGAAGAGGCCGTTATGGGGAAAGTGGTCCCCCAGGAAGTAGGAGTGAGGCCGCAGGGGGAGTGGGACAGGGAAAGAGAAAAAGCCAACGAAGTGCTTTAGTGAGCTGCTCGCCCCGTGACCAGCTGGGCCCAGGCCTGTGGCTCACCCTGTGCAGAACCATGTAGAATGTGCCTCAGATTTATCTGTTCAAAGGTGCGAGGTTGGAGCATTGTCTGCCAGGCCCTGTCTTCTGTTGGTTGAAGGTTGCTCCTAGGGACATTAACTTTTCTACAAAGCTGGACTGCACCTTCAAGGGCTGAAGGAACCCTGGTGCTTTAGAGAAACCCCAAGATAGGAAAGGAGCTAGCTTACTGTCAGATGCATGGGAACCTTCCACCACAGCCACCGCTGAAACTGGGAAGGAGCAGGGGGTTGGGTTATGAGGCGCCAAAAGTGCCTGCTAAGTGAGTCTTCCAGATTCCTCTGTTGCTTATATACCTGGATGTTCCCGTCAGTGCCAACAGAGCACTACCTGGTTCAGACCAAACTCCACCACCATAGCTCAGCCTTCCTGATGGGAGCCCCTATTTTTGCAACTAAAGTAACCTCAAGCAGCTGTAAGCTTCTCCAGTACTGCTGCTGGTCAGGGCACATCAGGAAGGTGTGCTCAAACTGACCCTACATGGAGAAACCTCACCCAGCTCTAAGGTGGGAAAGGCTGGCAGCTTCTTGATCTTCTCTGTCTGTGAATGATGCAGCCATCTCCATTCACGAGTCCCAGCTTTGCCATTGACCCGCAATACGACTTTGGCCACATCACCTACCCAGCTTTCTGAGCCTCTGTTTTCCTCATTGGTGGAAATGGAAATAACATGTATCTTAGAGGCTTGCTGGGAGTGCCGCACAAGGCGTGTGAAAGGTGGGCTTTGTGAATGCTCAGTGTGTGTGTGTTCTCTTGCCTTCTCCATTTCAAAAGAAAAGTTGTTTTACCTAAAAAGTTTGTGTTCTCCCTTTCTTCGTGGAAGAGCATATTGGTTTCTCTTGGAAACCATCTTCCCTGCTCTTGTTAAAATATGACCACCCCACACCTCCTGACCTAGAGTGGGTCCATGGCAGGCAGACATGAGTTGGTAGTTCTGAGCTGGCCACATACCCAGTGGGTATCAGTGCTTTAGTTTGCTCTATAGTAGAACCTTTGTAAGTTGACCACCCAAGGGACTGCAATGAACTGGTCAATGTATGGAGGTGGTCAACCTAAGGAACTAGGCCTGCTGTGCTGATATACATGTGGTGCGTGTCTAGTCTGTGAAAATTAGGTCAACTGAAGGGAGGTGGTCAGTGAAGGGAGGTGGTCAGCTATGGAGGATCTACTCGATCAGGAAAGAGGAGTCTCTTTCTACTTGTCTTCAAGTACCAGGGTCTTTGGTGTCCCCCTTGCCATGATGTTGGGGAGAACTGTTGAGAGTGAAGCCCACATGGTAGAATGTGTGGCCAAGAGGTGGCAAAAACAACTGAATCCTGGTAGCACCACCTTTGCAGTTACTTGAATGAATACAGGTTTGAATTGGGTTCTGGTTGCTTGTAATCCCCGACATCTAAGTGATGTGGCTTCTCACCTCCTAAACACCCACATGGTCAGCCCTGGGATAAACAGGGTGGCCCACGGTCCACTCATGGTGTACCTCCACCAACCTACAGATTCCCTCTTGTAAGGAACTCTACATCAGAGCAGACTGTCCACTTGCAGGAAGAGTGAGGGGGGCAGGGCTGGCAGCCTGGGGCTCTTCCTTGGCCAGGCAGACCCCCTCTTGCTGGTTGTTGGTGTTGGTCCACTTCAGGACCACTTCCTTGGCTTCAGGGGGTCTGCCCTCTTGCACAGGCCTAGACCACCACACTGATCACCCTATCCTGTTCCAGGAAACCAGACTCTTAAGATTTCTGACTCTCTCTACATAAAGTTTCTTGTCCTGTGAGGCCAAGTCCTCTGCTGATATCATTGAATAGAATTGCTCGGAATATTCTGGAAATAATAACTGAGCCCTAGAGGGGTTCCATTTTTGGTACTGAAATTCTCACTACTTTGGAACATGTAGGGCCCATAAATTAGGAGCTGCTTAGTTCTCTGATGACTTACACAGTCAGTCATTTCTCTGGGTTCAGTAAGTTCCCCAGAAGGACACTTGTGTCTCCGCGAAGGACTGGCTCATTTCCTCTGGTTCTTGAATTTCTCCAAGGGAGTCTCACATATTTCTTGTCAGTCAAGGTCCAGGCTGGTAACAGATGGGGTGTATTAGTTTTCCAGGACTTCTGTAGCAAATTACCACAAAGTGGGGCTTGAAACAATGGAAATTTATTGTTGTCACTTGTCCCCCATGGCTCAGCTCAATCACAGGGGCCTCCACAGAGTCAGCCCCATGGGGTCCTGGGACCCTGGGATGGAGCAGACTGGGTATCCCCAGCAGTGTGTCTTTATTCGTGTGGCCTCTTGGCTCCAAGCAATGTGCTGTCTGTAAAGGGCCTAGATGTTAACAGTGGTTGTCAGGGTATGTGACTGTTTTTTCTCTCTACTTCTTTATGTTTTCTGACTCCAATTTATAAAATTTTGTAGATACTGGGGATGTGGGACAGTGGCAAAGAAGAAAAACAACTTTGTCTCTCCCAACTCGGAGTGTGTGGGCTGCTTCAAGAGCTGCAGTGTCTTGGGCAGCCGCTCTGTGGTCTGGGACAGTCACTGGCCGCTGGACACCAGCCTTCCTGCCTCTCAGCGGGTAACTGCCCTCTCCTGCCTTCCGAGGGGCCTTATTTCATAAGGCGTGATCACCCTAGGCTTTCTCATATGAAAAATGGATTTGTCAGTCCTTCCAGGGAATTCAGGTTGATATGAAGACCACATGGAATCGTGGAAGGGGTTGTTCACTGGCGACTGTGAGCGCGGTTATGGAGGTTCTCACTGCTGTGATCCACGGGGCTTATTGTAGGGTTGGCCAGGAAACAGGCTTGGGCCACAGTGCCACCTGGTGGACATTTCTCATATTGCAGCCATGTTTTTAGCTCCCCTCAAGTTGGCAATATCAGGGCTCCGGGTTTCCATTCACCGGGCAGATGAAATACCCCATCCCAAGAGACTGGCGGGCCTGTGAGGACACAGGGACATCTGAATGCAAAAGGGAGCATTCAGTCAGATAGAGACCAAAATCCATTAGGCAGGAAACGTACTAAGAGGGCGCCAGCAAGTCCCCAGCCTCCTTCGGCTCCTCCCTCTGCTCTGGGACGCCCCTGAGCAGACCAACTTGCAGGGGAGAGCCCTTCCTCCTGCTCTGTTGCTTCGCGTGGCGTGGGGCCTAGCCTTGGCAGGTCCCTAGGACTGAAGCCTGTGACCCTGGTTCTAGCCCCTCACACCCCAGAGCTGCTGTCCCTTCTCTCTGGTCCCCAATCAAGTGGCAGCCACTTTCTTCCTGCTATCTTGGCCCTGAAGCCTCCACCCACCCTCTGTGGGTTCTGGCCTGAGCACCCCTATGGCACCCCTCCACCCCTTGGCTACAACGAAACCTCTCAAAAGAGCGTTCCCTTGCTGACTTGGGGCCTGCTCTACCTTCTGCCTAGCTGACCCTCCGGAACCCTTCCTGCTGCAGGCGCAGACCCTCAGCTTGTCCTGGGGTAGACTGGACTCCAGGGCCATCATGTGATGCTGGGCATTTTGCTTTTTTTTTGCAACAGAGTCTCTTTGTCGCCCTCCATAGAGTGCCATGGCGTCTTAGCTCACAGCTAACTCAAACTCTTGGGTTCAAACGATTCTCTTACCTCAGCCTCCCAAGTAGCTAGTAGCTGGGACCACAGGCACCTGCCACAATGCCTGGCTATTTTTTTTGTTGTTGTTGTTGTAGTTGTCATTGTTGTTGTTTAGCAGGCCCAAGCTGGATTCGAACCCTCCAGCTCCAGTGTATGTGGCCGGCGCCCTAACCTATGAGCTACAGCCGCCAAGCCGGCATTTTGCTTTTTAAGTGAAGATTTTTGTATGTGCATATGTGTTTCTTATACATGTTATTTTATAAAGCGATGTAGGTTTAGGGAAGAAATTTTTGCCCTTGTTTGTTCATCCATAAACATTGACAATATTAGTGCAAAAAAGGAACCCTACACTTGGCAAAGGTCCAAAAATCGTTTACTGCTTTGTATAAGAAAAAGGAAAGCGAAGCACCCGCCTGGAAAGAGGATGGCGGTTTTAAATGTGTTTTGTTCTGACAACGAAAGAAAAGGCTGGAACGTAAGAAAACCCCTGGGTCAGAAGTTCTCATGTTTGTTAAAATCAACTAAAAATCTGAAAACCAGCTCATCTGCGCCTGGCCCCCTCTCGGTCTGATGAACTCAGGCTGTGGGACGGGCAGATTCTGTCCCTTGGCCAACTCCAGAGCTGCTAGCCATAGGTGACTATTTAAGTTTAAATTAATTATAATTAAATAAAATAACAAATTCTATTTCCCAGACACAGAGGGCCACATAAGGGCTGGGGTAGCCACCCGTGGCTAGTGGCTGCGGACAATGGAGATTGTAGGGTACTTTCAGCTGGGCAGTGCTGTCCTGCTGTGCTTGTTGGAGGGTGCCCTGGGGAGGTCACGGGTCATGCTGTATCAACTGCGGGTGGTGGTCTGAGTGAGTCCTGAGCTGGCCAGTGTGTGTATGTGGGAGTTAGATGCCTACGGCTCCTCTTTTGCAGCTCAGTTGACACCCTACAAAGGAGAGAAGCTTGTGGCTTCAGGCCACCCCACGGGGAGATCTCAGACAGGGGAGGGGCTTGCCTGGGCCCCGTGGGGCTAAGGACAGGACAGAAGAGCCAGGAAAACCTTTATTCCCCTGGGGTGGCCCACTCGGCCCCCTGCGGTTAACTCTCCACTGGCACATTCAGCTTCTCTTTCACCCCACAGGCCACCACGGCGAAAAAGAACTCCGGGAAGAAGGTGCGGATGAACACGGCAGCCTTGGGGACCGGGTTGGCCATGAGCACCTCTTGCTTCTTCCGCCTCACGGTGCGCATCACCTCCTCGGCCACCTCCTCGGGGCGCGCGCCGTAGGTCAGCTTCCTGAAAAAGACTGAAAGGCCCGGGTCGGGGGCCGGGGTCGTGACCTCTGCAGGGAGCGCGCTGGGTCGAACCCCGTGTGCGCCCACGGACCAGAAGTGTGGGCCAGCCCTGGAGTCAGGGGTCCCAGGGGTGGCCACAGTGCCCTGGAGGAGAAACGTCACCCCTGCGGGCACCCCCTTCCTCACCTGTGCAGTGGGCCTAGTTTCCTGCCCCTTGCAAAGGAGGTTCTGAGTGGTGGGAGGGCTGTGAACAAGCTTAGAAAATACGAAGGTGCCGGATGCATTAGGAGGCTGTTGTTTGTAATGGTTGTGGAGCTGTGCCTGTCAGGAGCCTCCTGGGAGACTGGACCTGTCCCCCATCCTGGTTGCTCAAGATTGATCTAGAGCCTTGGGCAAGATGGGTCATCTCTACATTTAGGGCAGTGTTTTTCAGTCTTTTTTTTTTTTTTAAATCTCAACAGCACACTTGAACCTGTGGTTAAACTTCTGCAGCACACTTCAATTATGTTGATCAAAAAACAAAGAGTAAAAATAATATATATTTACTGTGCTTTGAACTTCTTTGGAAAATAATTTAATTACTGATCTTTAAAAAATTTCTCTGTACACCTAAGCTCCTGTCATGGCACACCAGTTGAAAATCCCTGGTTGAGCCTGTCCTAGGATGGTAATACTACAAAGGTGCATCTATATGGCGCTAACGATGGTCTGGTTGCTATTCCAAACCCTTTAGGAGGCAGACCCTTCAGTCCTGCCAACAGCTCTATGAGGTAGGGAGGTATTGCTATTATTCCTCCTTTTCTATAGGGAAAACTGAGGCACAGAACGACCAAGGAGCCTGCCCATGTTGAGCATCTGATGCGTGGGGAGGAAGGCTCCTAGCACAGGTGGTCTGGGCTTTGGCCCCTCTGCCTCCCTGGAGAAGGGGGAGCAGGAAGGTTCTTCACAGCGAATCCTGCTGTCACAACAGGGAGCAGGCTCAGAGACAGGCAGCTGCTGGGCGAGGTTGCAGAGCAGCTGTGTGCCCAAGCTGAGCCAGGGTGGGGTCTCTTACCCACATTTGAGGACTTTCTCCCTTTATGCCTCAGGCTTGAAGGTTTGGGGGTCCCCACCCTGCTGTGAGCCTGTCACCGAGGGCCCCCAACCCCCAAACTCTGACCTCAGGAACTGCCCCCCTCTACCCTGGCCCCAAGAAAACCAGACTCTTCCTGAGTCCCTGGAAGAGCTTGCAGCTTCCCTTAAATCTCACATTTCCAAATGGAGGCTTCCCAGTTTCCTTGCTCCGGATAAACATGGTACGACTGAATGAAAGTTGGCATCACAGTGCTGACGACAACATCATATTCTTCCACTTCGGCTCGGAGGCAGTCGAAGAAGCCCAGGGCAGCGTGCTTGGAGGCAGCGTCTGGAAGAGAGACCAGCTGGCTGGGCGCGGGGGACTGGCGCGCACCTTCCTACCAGCTCAGAGCTGGAAGGGGCCTCAGAAGTTCTTGCCTCACAGGTGATGACAAAAGTGGCAGAAAGAGGCAGAGCTGGGATTGAACCTCGTGTAGTCACTTGCCTGCTGTGTAACCTTGGGCAAATCACTTTACCTCTTTGAGGCTCAGCTTTCTTCACTTAAAAATGGGATCGTGTATCTCCCTTGCCAACTCTGTGTGAAGATCCAATGGGAAAACCCACACAAAATGCCCAGCACAAGCCTGAGCTTGGGTCCTTTCCCAGGATTGCTGAGGGGCTTGTCCAAGGTTTGGGGCTGCTGGTGGCTGCGATGAGCCCGGAGCACAGGTGTCATCTGCTTCCTGAGCCTTGTTTCCTTGGAGACCACATCCACATAATATACTTACTAATTTCTGTTCAAATTGTGGAGGCCTTGGGTTGGGTAAACAATCATTCAGGAATTCCAAAAAGAGTGAAGTGGACATTCTTTAAAGCTTTGGGAAGTTAGAGCCACACCTGGAGTGTGGCAAAACCCCAACTTTACATTTGAGGGGAGACAGTTGGAGGCAGTAGGTGGTCCTCACGCCCAGGCATCTGCAACCACACCCCTTTCCTGGTTCTCCCAGCCTGGAGAGCTGCTGCTCCCGCTCCTTCCCTGCCTGCCCCTCCAGATGGTCCTTTGAAAGCCATCACCCCCTCTCAGGCCTGCACTGCACACTGTTCAAATGCTTGTGCTTCAGCCATGGGCTCCTCGCCGGTCAGTGAAGCCCAGGAAATGAGCTGTGTCAATTTCATCACACAGCCGGGAAACCCTTTAATACTTTGATAAGTGCTCAGTTAACCAGTTAATCAGAAAACCAGGATCACCCTGGTTTTCACTGGTATCCTAAAGTAAAAACATCAGCAGACCTCCGGGTACTCCCATGCCAGCTCCCCATGTCCTTCCAAAGCCAGACGTGGAGGAAGAAAGAATGTGAGGTTGGTTCAGGCATCTCTTTATTCAGATATTTGCATGGGAAAGTCTACATCCCTTCATTCCTCAGCTTCAGAGAAGCCAGATTATGGCAGGTGGGGGTAGAGCCAGCCTCGTGAGAATTCTTACTGTGCTGTGTTTGGGGATGCTCTAAGGAAACCAGTGCATTGGTCCTATATGGATTGGCAGTCAAAGGGCCCATTGCAATGACCATACCTCATCATTGATCATGTTACCTCTCTATGTCCAGCACCTGGCTGTAGGCATGCAAACGCTGTTTGTTCAATGAATGAAGGCATGGGGTAAGATTAGTGAAAAGTCATCCAGCTTCCCCAAATAACGTGTATTTCAAAGTTTAAAACTACAATGAACCACAGTGAAATTCCTAAGTGGGCTGGGGGCGAGAGGAAAATGAGGATGTGGTAAAACTGGCATGTGTGGACCCTGCTCCCTTCTTCCTTACTTCCCAGGCCCCCCGCTGGACTGCACTTCCCAGCATCCCTTGCAGTTAGGTGAGCAAGTTTTGCCATAGTGTGGGGGCAGAAGTGGTGTGGGCTGCCTCCCAGCCTGGGCTTTAGGAGTTGGGCACACCTCCTTCACACTCTGTCCTCTTCTCAGCAGCCAGAACCCAAAAATGGGGCACCCAGTAGCAACCACATGGGAGAAGGTGTCAGTGCAATGACTTGGCAAGACCCTGGGTCCCTTGATAACCCTGAGGCATAGCCGAGCCTGCTGACGGCCCTTTCCAGTGAGACTGTCACATGGACGAGAAATAAATGTGATTCTTAAGTCACAGTTTCATAGCACTGTAGGTTTAAACTACCTAATGCAAATAGAAAAGTAAAGGTAAAACACTTCCAGGGGAGGGCGGTGCCTGTGGCTCAAAGGAGTAGGGCGCTGGCCCCATATGCCAGAGGTGGCGAGTTCAAACCCAGCCCTGGCCAAAAACCGCAAAAAAAAAAAAAAAATAAAATAAAATAAAATAAAATGAAATAAATACTTCAAGGGGATACTAGGGGCTGAACTGTGTCTACCCTCCTGAAAATCATATACTGAAATCCTAACTTCCAGTACCTCAGAATGGGACTGCGTTTAGAGACAGGGTCTTGAAAGAAGCGATTAATTTAAAATGAGGCCACTACTCCAATCTGACTGGTGTCCGTCTATGAAAAGGGAATTTGGGCACACAGACATCAAACATGCTTGTGTTCAAAGGAAGGGCAGTGTGAAGGGGGCCATCCGTAAGCCAAGGAGAGAGGCCTCAAGAGAAATCAGCTCTGCCAACATCTTGATCTTGGACTTCCAGCCTCCAGAATTGTGAGAAAAATTAATTTCTGTTGCATTAGCCCCCCAGCCTGTGCTATTTTGTGGAATGCTGAGCAAACTCACATAGGGACTTATCCATTCCCTACCCCTCTCTTCCACCGTACTGCCCAGCACACATTTCTGAGCTCCTCTTCTGCACGTGGAACTGTGGGCCATGGAGAAATGTAGACGGTCTGCTTTCCACCTCCCAGAACCTACCTCACAGGAGGTGGGAGCTCCTCCAGAAGTCTCCCACTAGATCCCACGAACATATACCTAGAAGGCCTTCTCGCCCTTGAAGGTTTTAAAGGACTCACCTTCGGAGCTGCTCCTCCTCTGAGATCCTGCCCCTTTTCTCCTCCTCTCCTCCTTCCGCCCCTCTCCCATTCTGTGACCTGCACCCCTCCTTCTCTTTCCCAGTTGCAATCTTCCCTCCCCTTCAAGGGCCCCTTTATGGGGGAAGGGGGATTTGAGCTGGGGCTGCGTCAAGAGCGTGACCTTCCTCTTGTGTGGTCAAGTTCTGCCAGCACATGTCCAGCTCACCTGTGAGACTGTGACCTTTGCAGGGAGACAGACTCATCTTTTATGTCTAGACACCTCCCAAAGTGACCTGCATGTCACAGGTGCTTGTAAAAACAGGAACTGCAGGGACGAAACCCAGCAGATGGTCTCATCCCTGTCACTTCCTTGTGTAACCACACACACGCCTAATCTTAGACACAAAGCTCCTGTCTTAACGTGAGACGTACAAGGGAAGACAAAACATTTTTGTCTTAGCAACTTACAAGCCGTATGGAACGGGATTCCAAACTTCCCTTGGATGTTATTCACCAGCACAATCTGGCCTGTTCTCCGGGAGACCATGTTGGGAAGCAGGGCTGGAAGACACGGGGTGACAATTGCAGTTCCAGATCTGAGCCCGAGGAGTTGGACCTTCCCACACCCCCTCCTCACACGTGGTTGTTACCTGCATGGCAGGGCAGAGATGGAATGGGCCCCTGCTGTCACTTATGCAGTGTACCCAAAGAATGGGCTGGTGAATTGCTGGGTGATTTGAAATACTCCTCCCACCTCCAATGTGCTTTAAGGGACAAGGATTCAATAGTAAAACAGGGCTATTCCTTTTCCAGTTCTCCTATTGCCCCAGAAGGAAGTCTCCTGTTGGTTCCTACGTGTCTCTAACACCGCCCTTGTGCACCCCAACCTTTCAACAAAGAGGGAGAAGCCTCTGGGGTTCACAGGCCTTCTTGGAAGAACTTCCTTTGTTTAGTTTTCAGGCTGCCTTCCATTTCTTGAAAGTGAAAGGGGTTTTAAACTTATAAAGACTTCCTCCTCAAGTAAATTTAATTTAAAAAGCCAGCAAATTTGGAGACAGATTAGAAGCAAGCAATAGTACAGAGGGAGTGGGGGTGGTACTCAAGGACTCTCCTCTGTTAGAGACGGGCGGCCCGAGGCCCAGAGCTCCGCATTAGAATTAGGGCCCTCAGCAAGTTAGAGGTGCAGGCAGACGGGAAACTGGGCCTGGCCCTTTCCACTCCACTTCATCCCTTCCTCACTTTATGGCAGTAAATAGTCCTTGCTGAACTTTTCTGAGATGACCCAACTTTGCTGTCCTGGATGATGTGTCCAGAGGGACTGGTGGTCTGGAAAAAACTGCTGTCTCCAGGCCACTGTTCTTGACACTCTGGGAAGGCTTCTCTCTGCCCCAAATGCTTCTTCCCTTCATCGTAGTCCTCAGAATCCCACCCTAGAAGCTCCTGGTGTGGGAGCTGGCTCTACAGCACCCTGGCCTTCTCAGGGCTCCCCACTCCCTAAATGGAGGGGTTGTCAATGCTCATATTCTCACTTGAGTTTATGCTTTGATAAACTTTTAGTTTTTGTGAAGGGGAGGAGCTGCCACGTTGGTTCTACTCCACGGGCATCTCTGGCCCCGACCTCCCGGGCTTCAGACTGCAGTTCAAACTGGTGGGGAGAACTCTCCACCTGGTGTCCCCTGGGCTCCTCGGACAGGCCCCCATAGGAACCACCATTTGACCTTTTAAAGGGAGACAACCTCCCGCTTTTCCTGTTTCTATGAAGGGTTGAAAGAATACTGGGTCTTGGCCGGGTGTGGTGGCTCATGTCTGTAATCCTAGCACTCTGGGGGGCTGAAGCCGGTGGGTTGCTTGGGCTCAGGAGTTTGAGACCCCGTCTCTACTAAAAATAGAAAAACTGAAGCAACAGGATCACTTGAGCCCAAGAGTTAGAGGTTGCTGTGAGCTGCAACACCACAGCACACTACCCAGGGTGACAGCTTGAGACTCTGTCTCAAAAAAAAAAAAAAAAAAAAAAAAGAATATTGGGTCTCTTGTAGTTTTGGGGTAACCCCTTTTTCTTCATTTCCGAGGAGAGAATCTCTTTTGACCGACTGTCATGGTTAGCAGCATGTCAGCTACAAGGTTGATAGAGCAAAATGTATGCAAAGGATGAAAACATTGACCCAGAGAGGTCGAACTGGGTGGAAGCACTGGAGATGAATAAGGAGAGAGTGGTAAAGGGCAGGGCTGGGTGGGAAGAGGGGGTTTCACAGAGAGGGTAGTTGAAATACACCAGTAAGATATTCCTAAATCCCTTTTCTTTCATCACCATGTATTGTTAGAATGCTAAAACCTCTCACCGAAGAAGCAGGGGCTTTAATGAGGGGCTTGGGGGATTCTATCCAGAATAGGATAACTCTCCAAGCTACATAACAGAGCCCTCCCTGGCACGGGGTGGCCCAGATACCCATGGGAAAGTCAAACTCACTAGACCTTTGGTCAGTGTGATGGGCCCAAAGTAATTGGTGTCCATGGTCTTTTTGTCCAGCTCCAGAGAAATCTTATGGGCAGGCCCCTTCACCTTCATGCTGGCATTGTTGATGAGGATGTCCACACAGCCGTAGCAATCCAGGACTTCTTTTGCCACATCTGGGACACAGTTGATGTCTGAGAAGTCCAGCAGGACCAGCTTTGGGGTGAACGTCTGTTGGACCAATGAGACAGTCAGGGCATGTGTGGCATTTCCTCCTTCTTGCAAACCTTGGGAAACCTTGGATCTAAGAGCCAGCCCTTTTGAAATTCAAAGCTCAGGGCATGACTGCAAGACAAAACAAAGAAAGTGTAGAGGAAGCAGCAGAAGTGGGATGAAGATTGGTGGAGAATATATTCTTGAGGACCAGGGCAACAATACAACAAATCCAAACATAAAATGCAATAATAAAGTCTAAACTTTTTGCTAAGATTTCAGAACTGATAAATCCAAATGAACCTCCCCTTTGGAGGCCGTGCACTGATTCCAGTGGCAACAACATCACTTTTAACATTTCTGAGCTCCTTTTTGGAAATTGCTTTCCAAACTGGCTTATAAGCTGCAAGAAAATCCTCACAGCACTTGGAGCAAAAATGTAGTACATTTTATTTTTGACCACAACCATACAGTCAGCACGATATTTTTGGAGCACCTTCTCTGTCCCAGACACTATGTTCAGCCCTCAGTACCTGCTGTTATCAAGAATCTGTTGGTTCAGAAGTGGGAATGGGTAGGAAATTGATGAGACCATGAGATAAATGCAATCCCAGTGTTTGGCAAATACTAGTCCTGAGATGTGCCTTTGAAGAAAGGGTTCCCTGGTCAAATTTGTTTGGGAAACACAGACTAGTCTCCAAGTTCTTTTTGGAGGTTCACAGTGCACATTAGCATATCAAAGGCTCCAAAAAGTCCTCCCATAAAGAAAACTCAAACAAGCTTGGATTAACATAATTGACTGCAAAACTTCATTTTTACCCAACACCTAATAATGTCCCAAGAAACCCATTTTGGAGAAATTGGTGTTGTGCTATTTGCCTATTAGATCCATCTCTTCAAATACTGTATTTAGCTCAGAATTACTTTTGGCTGTTTCCAAACCCTAAATCCAACCTCAAGGGTAAAGATTAAAAAAAAAAAAAACTCCTGGAAAGAGCTCTGAAGGCAATTCCTTGAAATAATGCTTCAGAAATGGTTTGAAAACTGCAACCTCCTTGAAATAAGTGTTCACTTCCTAGGAGACTTCTTGGGAAGGGATTTCATTTCACTGATTTATGTGAAGGAGATAACACTTGAGCATTTGAGATTTTTTTTTTAAATAATCAACTGTGTTTATAATCACAACCCATACCTGTGACATTCCCTGTCTTCTATAGCTTTTTGAGACTGACTTATACAGAATCAGAGCAAGGGTCACGAGCCAGAGAACAAATTTTGTCATGTGAGTAGTCAAACCAACTCAAATCCTATGTCTAGAGACATACAGACATGATTATGTCACTGCTTCACATTCCCCAAAGCAATCACCACATTTCATTCACATGACCCAAGGGCCAGTCTTTTTTTTTTTTTTTTTTTAATTGAGACAGAGTCTCACTTTTTCACCCTCTGTAGAGTGCTGTGATTTCACAGCTCACAGCAACCTCAAACTCTTGGGCTCAAGTGATTCTCTTGTCTCAGCCTCCCAAGTAGCTGGGACTACAGGTGCCCACCACAATGTCTGGCTATTTTCAGAGATAGGGTCTCACTCTTGCTCAGGCTGGTCTCTAACCCATGAGCTCAGGCAATTCACCCACCTCGGCTTCCCAGAGTGCTAGGATTACAGGTGTGAGCCACGGTGCCCAGCCCCAAGACCCAATCTATTAAACCAACAGTAGAGGCTAATGGAGTTACCCAGTCTAATTGGTGTAAGGTCTTACCTTGCTGGGGTCAGCCACGCTGATCAAGGTGTCATATAGGACCTCTAGCCTCTCCCAGTTCTTTCCACACAGCACCAGCCTTGCCCCACCAGAGTGGAAAACCCGAGCACACTCTGTGGGGAAGAAGGAAGCAGGGCAGGGCACACTGTGTGGGTGGAGCCACTGAGAGTGAGCCCCCCTCTCATAGGAACTCAAGAACTCAAAGAATTAGAAAGTCTTAGCAAAGCAAGGTCCTTTAGAATTTGTTTTATTCAGCCACCTCCCTGTGCTGAAATTTTTTGTCATTTCTAGCCTCAGCTTGGTTACTTCCTGTGAAGGGCAGCTAACAGGGGGGTGAACAGAACTTCTTTTGTTTAAAAGTCTTGATTACTGGAAATTATTCTTGATATTGAACAGAAAGATGCACCTAGCCCTTCGGGGCAACAGCCCTAAAGATATCTCAATCTAAAGACATTGGAAACAGCCACCATGTTTTTCAGACTGCATGTCACCAATTTCCTTCACATTTTCTCCAGGGATAGATAGCCCAGTTGGAGTTCTTTTAAATACACACACACATACACACACACACATATGAACATATATATACATGCATACATGACATGTATATAGATAGACACACATACAAAAATATATTATTATATACATATATGCTTTATAGACACACCATATGTGTTCTAATTTATATATATGCGCACACACATACTTTCTGTTTAATTAATTTTACTTGATCTCCTTGGTTAAGTATATTCCTAGGTATTTTTTTTTGCAGCTATTATAAATGGCATTGAGTTCTTGACTTGATGCTTAACATTTATAGTATAAAGAAATGCTACTGATTTGTGTCATTAACGACACAAACAAATGGAGAAACATCTCATGTTCACGGATTGGAAAAATCAATATTTTTAAAATGTTTACACTGCCCAAAGTGGTTTACAGATTCAGTGCAATTTCTGTGAAAAAACCAAAATTACTTTTTCGCAGAACTAGAAAAAAAATCCTGCATTTCATAAGGAACCAAAAAAGAACCTGAATAGCCAAAGCAATCCTCAGCAGAAGGAATAAATGTGGAGGCATCACATTACCTGATTTCAAATTATACTACAGGGCTATTGTAACCAAGACAGCTTGGAGCTGATAGAAAAGTAGACACGTTGATCGATGGAACAGACTAATAAAACCAGAAATAAAAACTAGATACCTATAACCAACTAGTTTTTGACAAAGAAGACAAAAACATACACTGGGAAAAAGATTCCTTATTCAATTAAATGGTGCTGGGAATTGGAGAGCCACGTGTAGGAGAATGAAACTCAATCTTTACTTTTCACCATACACAAAAAATAGTCGAGAAGGAGCAAAGACTTAAATGTAAGACCTGATACCATAAAAATTCTAGAAGAAACTTAGGAAAAACTCTGTTGGACATTGGCCTAAGAAAAGAATTTATGACTAAGACCCCCCAAAACAGGACTCTATCAATGAGAAGCTTCTGGACAGCAAAATAATAATAATAATAATAATTGAGTAAACAGAAAACATAGAGGATGGGAGAAAATATTTGCAAATTATACATCTAACAAAAGGACTAATATCCAAAATCTACAAGAAACTCAAGCAAATCAACAAGGAAAAAGAAACCCATTAAAAAGTGTGCAAAACTCATGAACAGACATCTTTCAAAAGAAGATACATGTATGGCTAACAAATATATAGGAAAATGCTCAACATCACTAATCATCAGGAAAATGAGAATTAAAACCACAAGAAGGGTACCACCTTGCCCCTGTGTGGATACAGTGAAAAGGGTAAGTGTATGTACTGTTGATGGGAAGGTAAATTAGCACAACCTCTATGGAAAACAGTATGAAGATTCCTCAAATAACTGAAACTATTACCACTCAATCTAGCAACCCCACTGCTGGATCTACCCAAAGGAAGAGAAGTCATCATATCAAAAAGACACATGCACTTGTGTGTTTACTGTAGCACAGTTCACAATTGTGAAGATACGGAATCAATCTAAGTGCCCATCAACTAATGAACAGACAAAGAAAATGTTATGTATGAGACATTAAAAAAGAATGAAATCATGTCTTTCACAGCAACGTGGATGGAACTGGAAGCCACAGTCCTAAAGTGAAATATCTCAAGAATAGAAAAACAAATGTGAGCTAAACAGTGGGTATACATGGATATAGAGTAGGAAAATGGACTTCGGAGACTCAGAAAGGGGGAGGCTGGGAAGAGGTTGGGAAGGATCAAATATTGCCTATTTGGCATAATGTACACTATTCGAGTGACAAGTACACTAAGAGCCCCAACTTTACCACTGCACACTTCATCCATATAACAAAAAAACACTTGTTATTTTATTGAATTAAAAAAAATTTACTCTGGGACTAATGCCTGAATCGCTCGGTATAGGGCTTTGTCAACCAACCATTAGCTGACAGATGAAATATCCTTGTGTAGCCGTAATACTGATACTTAAAAAGCAAAACAAAGTCACATATTTTGAGAGTGTAATTGTTTGGGGAAGTGTTTAAAGAGACTCACATGTACCAGTTGGTCTAATTCTCACCGTAGCCTTCTGAGGTGGTATCTTAGGTCGGGTTCCCAAGGACAGATGTGGGAGAGGAATTCGGGTGGCCAGGACTTACTGAGGGGGTGTTCCTCAGAGAAAACCTATCAGGGAGTGAGTGATGGAGTAAGCGCCAGGCAAGGATGTGGTCTCAGGTAAAGCCTAACTCTGGCGTGATCCAAGGAAGATTCTGGAGTCTAAATCCCACTGCCAAGCTGTCCCACCTGGAGGCAGAGTGCCAGCCTTTGTACCCTGGGTACATCAGTCACTGACCATTGACTGCAGAACCCCAACTCTCTGGGAAAGGGGCAGCTGTGAGCCAAGAGCAGCACTTGGGGAATGGACGAACTGGTCCAGAGCAGGCATGTAGACTAGGGTACTAACAGCAAGCACCCATTCCAGGGTGGTACCTACTATTGCCCTATTTTACACCAAAAAGTGGTGGACCTATTCTGACTGGGGACACTGACCCATTGGAGGCTGGATATCCTTAGCTCAATGGCTCCACGTGACCTTACGGTGGTGTGATCTTCTCCTACAAGTCTCAGCAGCCCAATGCAGGTGGAGAGAGGGAGCCAGCTGGACAGAACATTTGGCTGGGGTTTGATAAGTGGGCATCATGGGTGGGGCAATTGTGGTGTTGGAGAGAGGACAGTTCTGGAGCTGGACCATAAATACAGAGCCAGGTGGGAGCAGGGAGGAAGGCAAAAGGGTCCTTCCTTGTCTACAGAGAAGGTCTTGCCTACAGAGAAGACAAGTAGAGGGCTCAAGGGATGAGGGCCCAGTGAGGCTAAAAACAGGTGTAGCAGGCACCACAGAGAGCTTGGAGCAGGCGCACGGTGGCCAGTCTGCTGACCCAGGGAAACGTGAACTTGGAAGTAATTATGTGAACATTGTCACCTTGAATTGTCAGGATTTCGGAGAACAGAAGGTTTCTCTTAATATATGTGTTTTCTTGAGAAAGTGGTTGCCCATGATAATTCTGGATGCCAGAATTCAATAAGGATGCTAATTTGTTCACAAGTTAATATGATGCAGTAAATCATGATTCCAACAGGAAAATGACAGAAAGATTCTAAACTTGGTATGGCATATTTTACACACTTTAATGGGAATGATACATCTGAAGGAAAGGGAAGAACTTTCGGAAAAAACAATTTAGTTATTAAAATATATTGTAAAGCTACAAAACTTAAGGCAAAGTATTAGCAGTTCCAATCTGCATAGAAATACTGATAAAAACAGAGCCAAGGATTGATGAGAATTTAGTATACTATAAAGTTAGCATGTTGAATTAGTAGGGAAAGAACACATTATTTAAAAAGTTGATTTTGGATACCTATTTAGGAAAGAAAAACTAGGTGAGTTATATAAAAAATACCAAATATTTAAATGTGAAAACAGAACCATAAAAGAGCTGGAAGAAAATAGAGATGGATATATAGAAAAATAGGAAAATAGAGATGGATATATACTTTTGCACTGGGGAAAGATTTTGAGCACACATTGAAGAATGGAATCATAACAGAAAGGACTGATAAATTTTACCTTTAAAAAACCCTTTTTATAGGGAAAAAAAGCACTTATAATGTATATGCCAGAAAAGGCTTACTTTGAAATACAAAGGACTCTTACAAATTCATAAGAAAAAAAGATAAAAATCCTAATAAAGAAATTGACTAAGGAGATGAGTAAGCAATTCACAAAAGAAGTACCAAGAGCTTCTTATACAGAATATACACAAGACAGAAATTAATGCCAATAAAAAAGAAGTGTAAATTGTACTAATTTTAATTGTTGGCTAATCAAAAACGATCTTGGAAAAATATGAGAAAAAGGGCTATCAATTGCGATAATCTTTTGGAGGAAAAACTTGACTGTATCCTCACAAATTAGTGAATACTTAGACTCTGTACTTCCATTTATGGGCATTGATTCTAAGGAAGTATTAATAATTAAGACTGTCAACATAGACATAGTTATGCTATGGCTTATCTCAGTACCACTTATAACAGTGAAGAGCTGGAGATAACTGTAAATGTCCAATATAATAGAAGATCGGGTAAGTAAACCATAGTACATCCATACACAGAGTATTTTGAAGCCGGTAAATACTACATAGCCACTTGTAACAGAATATTAAGCTGCAAGTTTAACTGAGGCACCAAGATCAAATAGGTATGGAATTTCAAAGTTAGATGCCAGCCCAAGATGTAGATTTTCAAAGGAAATAACGAAATCCTGTTTTATGAAGCTCAATTCCCTTTACCCGCAAATAGGATACAAACGGATCAAGGAAGAGGAGAAAGAGAGGGGACTCTGAAGGAGGACTTCCCAGGATGGAGGGACGGGGGCAGCTGTGCTTTCCCACTACCCCCATCCTAGAGGGAAGGGCAGGAGTGGGACCCCGGGAACAGCCCACTTCCCTGAAGCTGGGAGCTGTGACTGAGGTCTGAGAAAATCTATGGGCAAGAGCTTGGGGCCAGCCGATGCCCTGAGGGCAGAGGAAAGCATAGCCGGGCTGCTCTGTGGGACTGGCGCCTGGAGTCGGAGGTCGGCCGTGAGTTGCTCGGGGGTTCTTTCGAGGTCTCCCCAAGAGGACCTCTTAGGAGGGCAGTTAGATCCCAAAAGAGAGGGTCTGCGTGAGGCAGCCTGCCAGAAAGCCAGGGGCCGGGGCGGGGGGACTGAGCAAGGGGAGAACAAAGCTTCACACCCCACTTCCTAGAAGTGCAGGTGCACGTTCCAGGGAGGCTGCCCAGGGACCCAGGAGAGTGACCCCAGGGAAAGATTTGGACTCAGTTTTAAACATGTGCCAGGCCCACGGAGTTGAAGTCATTTTACAACACTGTCAGTTGGGTAAGGATTTTTCTTGTTGTCCTCTCTCTCTTCCTGTGGCCACTGAGTCCCCAGGCAGGGTCAGGAACAGCAACTTGCCCTAGCTGGGGGTGGGGGGAGCCAAGAGGCGGGAATAAAGTGCAGCTTCAGTGTGGACAATGCTCATTAGGTATTTAACTGCATGTCCCAATTTCTGAATCAATGCTATGTTATGGGAGCCACCATGACCAAAAGATTTTTTTCTCCCATTGCTGAGGACGAACTGTCCCCTGTGAGTAAACGTGAGACAAGCTGTCTACGATGGCCTCAATCCATGCTTGGTCACCGCTGTTGCCCCACATGAGCATCCCCAAGATGATGAAGGGAAATAAAATGCCATGTTCACACGGGACATACCTGAGAGGCTGGGGTTCTAGTGTGTTTTATGTTCTTTTTACTTAAAAATATTATTTGTAATATATGTGGCATTTATAACCACAGCATTCACTCAAAAAACCTTCAGTGGGAGGCAGATGCCCAACCTCTCAGAGACTGGGCTGTGACCCTGAATGGCAGGAGCAGCCAACCCGGGTCTATCTGACAAATCAGAGAAATGAGGTTCAGTGAGTGGGTGTGAATTACCCAGAGTCACACAGCTGGTCAGTGGTGAAGCCAGGACAGGAGCCCGAAGAGTGTGACACCCAGATTGGGAGGTGACATGTTCTTCACACGGGGCTGCTCTTGGCCAATGCCCACTGCTGAGAAAGGAGCAAGCTGGGGTGTGCTGTTATCCTGTGCACTCTCCCTGCCTCTCTTGAGGATGGGCACTATTTGCTAGCTGGGCACTGGGTCGGGGCCTCTGGCCTCGACCTTGTAGAGACTTACCTGGATATTTCTCTCCCTCTTCCATTTCCCCTCTTTTCCATGAACACCTTGCCTTTTCCAGGGGGACCAGGGAGGCGGAAGCCCATGTTGTGCTCACTGCCTCGTGCTCCAGCCCCCAGGCCCTACTCCCAAATAAGTCATTTGTGCTGTAGCCAGGCCTTAGTATACTCAGGGGTTCTTATTTCTATTCTTTATCAGCTCAACTCAGCATTTTTCTGGCATCAAGTGCTTTGGCACTGGACTTTTTTTTTTTCACCCAATAAATATAAATTGACGTTACCACGTTCTATATTTCATCAAATCTAAGATGCCATCAACTATAAGATGTTTACTGCTTTTGGAGATAATAAATGACTTTTTAAAGAATGGCCCACAGAGATCGTAAAATGCTGTTGATTGAAAGAAAAAACTCAGCCCTATTTCAGAAATGTTCAGAGCAGAGAAACTCTATCCTAGAAGTGAAAACACACAGGTGAGGCTGACCTCAGTGTGGCCCTCTCGGAAGTAGTGCAAGCACAGGGGTTAGGCATTTTGATTGTCACTCTTGCTGCAGAGACAGTGGGTGCAAAGTGACACAGTTCCAGGTGGCTGAATGATGGGGTCTTGGGGCGAGGGTTAGACGTCCTGACCTTTGTTTGATCCCTCAGTAAACTGCTTAGCTCCGGGCTCCTTGCTGGTACCAGCGACACCCTGGGGCTCATGCGGGTTCCCTGCTGCCAGGGTGTGCGGTGGCCGTGCACAGCCCCCGTCATCCACTCAGTGGCCCTCCCTTTTTTCTTGCCTTGCACTTGAGAGATGAAGCAGTTGGCACCTGGAATCACTGTCATCAGCAGCATGCCGAGGCGAGGCATTTATTTAGGGTCACACATGCCCCCTTTCTCAAGTTACTGCTAAATACTGAGTCTTTATTTTTTTCTGCTTTGCATTTCTTTCCAGGGCAGGTCAGTGAGAGATAGTAAAAAGACCACACTGACAGCAAGCGTGACAGACCAGGCCACAGTCTGGAAAGGCCATTTGGCTCCTCCTGGGCATTTGCTTTGTACAATGTATGACTTTATTGTACAAATAGTCCCATTTAGAAAAAAAATGAGACATTAAAACACACACACACCTCTCCACAATGACTAGATCAGTAGTTCTTTCTAGTCAGAAACTCAGTGAGGACAGGGAAGAACTGAACCACTTCCTCCACCAACGAGGCCTGATTGACATCTGCAGGACACTCCATTCATGAACAGCCCACGCACACTCTTTTCAAGCAATCACGCAGCGAATACCATGATAGCCCACATTCCAGGCCATAAAACACATTGCAACAAATTTATGTTTGTTTTGAGGCAGAGTCTCGCTTGCCGTCGGAGTGCTGTGGCATCATAGCTCATAGCCACCTCAAACTCTTAAGTTCAAGTGATCCTCTTGCCTCAGCCTCCTGAGTAGCTGAGACTTCAGGCATTCATCAGAATGCCTGGCTATTCTTTTTCTATTTGTAGTAGAGACAGGGTCTCACTCTTGCTCGGGCTGGTCTTAAACTCCTGAGCTCAAGGGATCTACCCACTTTGGTCCCCCAAAGATGACAGGCATAAGCCACTGTGCCTGGCACATCTCAACAAATTTAAAAGAACTGAAATCATACAGAACGGTATTCTCTGATAATACTGGACTCAAACCGGAAATCAATAAAACAATTATGTAAGAACATACTTCTCTAAATGAGTGCCTTCCCTGATCACATGGTAGAACATAGTCATTAAAAAAATATTTTTCGAGTATTTACTATAAACTGAGCACTGAGCTACGGGCTGGAATCCACGATGAATAAAACACAAGCTTCTCCCGTGGGAAGTGGGCCAAGTGTGAAGGACGCTGTTACAGCACTCATGGTGGTGTGCATACACCAGGGCCCACGTGAGTTACCAGGCCAGTTCCCCAGGGACCTTTCAATAGGAAGGAGCAATTAAAGTGGCAGGAAGGCTCCAGCGTGGAGGGCATAGCTGGGCTTGCAGGGTAGCAGCCTGGCCTGATGCTGGACAAAGACGGTTTATTTGGCGAGCAAGGTTTTCCCAAAGCCTTAGATTCCGAGTGGCAGTAGGGGTGAGCGTCCTCCCTGTCGGCTTGTGTCTGGTCTGGCTGATGCACGTTTGACCCTGTGTCCCTTTCCCCACTTTTGAGGACCAATTCCAGTTACAGGACGTCGTCTCTGGGAATTGTTTCTGGAACTCTTTAGGGGCCACACTGAGAGCCTCGTCTGTCTCTCTTATCCTTTCCTTTTTTAATCTTACGTGGTTGACCCACTTGATGGCCCATTGAAAACTAACCCACCCTCACAGCATGCAGATTTTTTCCCATCGGGATGCCCAGGATAGTGAGCAGCAGGCTGTGTGAGAGTCTCAGACAGACTACCGATGTTCTCACGATGGAAGCAGCGGGAGTGTACGTGCCCGGGCCCCGAGAAGGATTCCTAGCAAGGGGGTGAAGCCCAGGCCATGGTGGACCCAACAGACACTTGCTGTGTGACTAACGGATATCCAGCTATGTGGCTTCTACCAACTGCTTGGAATGACAGAGTCGAAATATTGCAAATCTAAGAACAGTTACTACCTCTCAGGTCACAAATGCTACCAGGGAGGGACCCTCTGAGACTGTCTAATTCAGGGGTTGCAAATGTCAATGCCCTCAAGGCCAAGGGGTAAAATGATTGAAATTGAATCAGTCTGTGTGTGATGTAACAGGGGCTGGTGGGGTGTGCAGCACATGGGAGAGTGCCTGTTCTCCCTAAATGTGCCCCCTGTCATCCTGGCTCACCCTCCAGTTAGTAGAGACTGCTGGTATACTTCCTTCCTGTGCAGATGAGAATCCCAGGCAGAGAAGAGAAGTGACCAGCTAGTTAGTGCTGTAGCCGGGAATTGAACCTGGTTCCTGAGTCTGAGCTCATAACCAGTACCCTGGCCCAGCAAAGGGCTTTGCATTTTAAAAATTTCTGGAAACCCCATGAAGGCAAAGCAAATCACAGTTCTGGCCCTCAGGCTGTGAGTTTGCAACCCTAGATAGTCCAAGTCCTTTGTATCAGGCAAGGAAGCCTCAGAAGAGCAGGACCTTGCCGGTTAATGAGAGATGCCGAAGAGAACGCAGATTGACCCCTTCCCACGCAGCAGCCTCCCAGCCACCGCCCGCCCTGCCGGGAAGAAATGGCACAGGCAGGAGCACAGGCAGCTTACCCTTGCCCAGTCCTGAGATGGCATCGGTGATCACCACCACTTTGTTCTGCACGGCTGACTTTGACCACAGCCGGGACACCTCTTGATAAATGAAGAGGAGGCCACTGATTCCCAGGAGGAGCAGAGGCAGCATCAGCATAGCCACGACGCTCATCTTGCTCTGGGGGAAAGCAGGGGGTGAGAAAGGAGATGCCCAGGACAGGGGGAGGCCCAAGGCAGCAGGACACATTCCCTTTGAGCCTGCAGCCCCCTCTCCAAGGAGTTCAGCTCTGTGCAAACTCCCAAGCTGAACATCCCGTGAGCCTGCTAATCCCCAAACATTTGAAGAACAGAAAATTACTCACGGTGTCTCTGAAAACAAACCAAATCCAGGGGGCCTGCCCTCCCCAAAGGTTAATTACAGATTTAATTAAAACGGGTCTGCATTTTTGGAAGAAAATCCATGTGTTAAGGCCACTTGCTTGGGCCCTAATGGTTATTTATAGCCTTCAGTTGCACTGAAAGGCTTTCAGGGTAAATATAGTGTCTATTCTGATATCCAGAAACACATGCTGGCCGGGTCTGGTTTCAGAGCGCTTGCCAGGACTTTTAAAGCTCTCCTGGCTTGCCTGGCTATTAGAGGTTTCCTCTGCAGTTTGAGGCTGAGCATGAAGGATCAGGATCTGGGATATTCAGGACAAATGCTCTTGCCCTTGCTTAAACACTTACAATCAGGTAATTCACACGCATGTGGCAGCGAGCTGTCTGGCCTTCCTTTTCTAATTGGGGATGAAAAGCATAACATGCTTAAAAACTGTTAAACAGAATGCAGCCCTCCTGCAGAGTGACCCCCCCACACACACACACAAAGTCCTCGTCAGGTTTAGGTACGTGGACTCCTCTGCGACACTGACAGGGGCCTGGATCCTGGATGTGAAGGTTGTCATGTGTTTTAGCTCTACTCAGACTGACTGTCAGTGGTTTTCTAATGAATTTGTTTTTTTTTTTTGAGACAGAGTCTCTCTATGTCATCCTCGGTAGAGTGCTGCGGCATCACAGCTCACAGCAACCTCAAACTCTTAGACTGAAGTGATTCTCTTGCCTCGGCCTCCTAAGTAGCTGAGACTACAGGCACCTGCCACAACGCCCAGCTATTTTTTTGTTGCAGTTGTCATTGTTGTTTAGCAGGCCTTGGCTGGGTTCGAAGCCACCAGCCTCAGTGTATGTGGCTGGCGCCATAACCACTGTGCTACGGGCGTCTAATGAGCCAGTCCTGCAAAATGATTCCTGATCCACCCAAGACTCCCTTGATGTTGTGATTTGGAAGCACAGTCTTCTGTCTATCTTGGTAATTGGAAAAATGTCTATACAAGTCCAAAAGATGTTTGGAGCCCCCAGCCTACAATTTCCTCCGAACTTGGTTGAATAACAGCAGGCAGCTTCGTACACAACGGCTCTGGTGATGAGGAAGAGACAGGGCAGCACAGTGAGTTCCCTGGCATTAAATTTTGTTTGGATTTGGACAAAGTTCCCAGGAAAGCTGTAGCTGCACCACTGAAAGCTCAGATCCGCTCACGGACATGAGGGCTTACTTGTCTTTCAGTTTAATTGCCATAGAGCAGACAGGGACTATTCCAACCAAAAGCATCTCTTTAGTCTACAAAGCTCCAAATACCCGTCTGCTTTGGAATCCTACTTAGGAAAGAGTCCTGGAGTTTTGCCTAACTATGAAACGGTGGTGTTTTCTAATCTGAGGATTGCAAAGTAAGACTGTCCAGTGAATGCATATATGGAGTTGCGGGCCAGCTGGGGAACATGTAGCTCAGAACTGGTCCCAGCTCACCTTCTCCTCTGGAGCCTCTTCAGTCTCCTTGGTCCAAAGCAGCAGCCCCACCCAGCTTCAAAGTGCAGGCCATGACGTCTGAGCATTCACAGTCCATCTCTGAATCACAGAAAAGTGATTCCTCAGTGGCTTCCTCCCAGCAGTTATAACCATTTTACTTCTCCCATAACATGCCCAAGGTTCTGCCCTTTAGCAGCCTCCGCTAGGAGGGAGGAGGGGAAGGGAGGATTTGCCCCCCACTCTGCCCCAGGAAGGCAGCAGGATGGGTTTGGAGTCTGATCACCTGTGTCTGCATCTGAGTTCTGCTTCTGTCTTGTGTGTGGCCTCAGGCACACACTTATGCCTCCTGAATCTCACAGTCATAAAATGGAAGTGGGGATACCAATGCTATGACTTCCTCGCATTCTTTTTGGCAATTTGTTTCCCAGTCTGTGCCAGTTCTCCACACTGCCTTCCCTCAGTGAAAATCAAGAGCCATTCCTGAGGACAATGGAGAAGTTTGGGGGAAGAAATGGTTCATAGTTTTGGTTTTTGTTTTTTTTGAGACAGAGCCTCAAGCTCTCACCCTGGGTAGAGTGCGGTGACATCACAGCTCACAGCAACCTCCAATTCCTGGGCTCAAGCGAGTCTCCTGCCTCCGCCTCCCAAGTAGCTAGGACTACAGGCACCCGCCAC
>CAUYRH010038774.1:0-10301 GCA_963574655.1 Perodicticus potto | reverse complement strand
TTCTGCCTCATGATTATTTTTCACTGTTGCCTATGACCGTCCTCAGAGTTGGGGAGGTGTCTCTCCCAGATCAGACCCTGGAAGAATCACTCTGTTGTTACTGGATCTTTGTAGGGAGTGACCCTGTGTCTCTAATGTTTTCTCAAACCCTGCAGGGTGGAGAGCTTAAATCCTCCTCAGCCTGCTTAGAAGACACTTTAAATTGCTAACTTGGGCTAAGCAGAAGCTTTCCCAGGAAAGCGCTTGTGGCTGGGATCACTCCTTAAGTGGCTATCCACTTACCCAGTGTGCCAAATCTGGTCTCACCCTATGCCCCTGAGGACTAAGGCTGCGAGGCGTCTCAGTCCCCGCCTTTAGGCTGCTCAGTCACTAGATTACTTGCTCCCACCCAATGTTTGTTCTGCGACCCTGAGGGTGGAGCTTGCCAGGGCAGTTCTCCCACAATGGCTCCACACAGTTCACAACCAAACACTGGCAGCTCCGTCCAGCTCGGTGGCGCAGTCTGGGGCCCCAGACAACACTCAAAGACCCCTGGACTCTTGCCCAAGTTCTCCTAGGGCAGTTCAACCGAGTGCCAAGTTCAAAAGAAACCCAAACAGCTCACAGGCAAGGCCTTTCCAGCCTGCAGTCCCACTGTTGCCCCACCCACAGCTGCCGACAGGATTAGACCGAATGAACACATGCAACCACTTGCCCCATCTACTTCGCTTTTGCCTTCCTCAGGGTGTCCAGAAGTCTCACGCTGTCTCCCTGTGTCCCCAAAGGGAAGTTTCTGGGCAGATCCCACCTGCCAGAGATACCTGAAGTCCTCTCTCCCCAGTCTCATCGTGCCCAGTTGCAAGGAAGCTGTTACTCGGCTGCCATCTTGCTCCACCCTCGACCTATCTCTGATTAACAGACTTTCTTAACTTAAAATATTCCAAGCCTTTAGACAAAGCCTGATTACTTTAACCAATTACCAATCAAAGGATCTTTGACTTCGTGCGATGACATCTCTGATGGTCATTCCAGAAAGAGTTCCAAAATTGCTTTGAAGGATGGACTAGGCACTGGCATTGGTGCAGAGCTTCCCAAGGAGAGGTCACCTCAAAGGTGACCTAGTGATATTCAGCAATGAGGTATGAAGCACTTTTTCTAGGATAAGTTTATGAACTTGTCAGACCCCTGGTATAAAACCAAACTAACCCAACCACAGGGATACCACTTGCTCAAGGCCCTGGTTGCACTTATTCAGCTCAGCATAAGCCTCCTTTATTTACATTACAATGGCTCACTTATGGTGTCTCACTTTTCTCTGAGGCTCTCCACATTTTTATTTTACCCCACACTATTTCTATTTTTTTCTGTGTTCTTCAAATCCATAAGCTCTATTGATCTATCTTTAAGTTTACTGATTTTTTGGTTTTCGTACTTTTCATCTCCACAATTTTCATTTGGTTCTTATAATTTGTCTTTGTATTGATCTTTTCTGTTTGATGGGACATTCTCATCAGGCTTCCTTTAATTCTTTAAGCATGATTCCCTTTAGATCTTTGAACACATTCCTAACAGCTGCAATGACATGGCTGGACTAAGATGCACTGGTAGATTAGCATGTAGGAAAGGGGAAAAGCCAGTGATTTTTCCCTCTCTTGCTTGGCCTTGTGTTGTTATCCTTGGCAAGCTGTCTCTGTAGCTCGCACTACTGCCACCAAGTTTTCTCTCTGTGGTTCCACTTCCCGGTAAGCAGCCCTTTTTCAGATCTTTACCTCTTTTACACTGCCAGGCCCTTGGCCTGCCTAAGATGGGATGCTGTCCTTGTATCAGCTTTCTTCTCCTGTCCTTTACATCACATTGGAGTGTCACCATCACTGGAACTTTAGGAAGCTTGGTGGCTCAACAGACATCAGATTAGTTTTTCAGCTGTTTCCCTACTTATGATACTTCCAAGCTTTCCCAGTACTTTTCACGTTCAAGTGGAGTCAGTGAGGAGAACCAGGTGACTGCCATTATCACCTAATTACAACAGCTGAGAAGAATGTGGTTCTGAGAGGTTAACTGAAGCTTATGCTGCGTGTGAGCAGCAAGTCTGGACTTTGAATTCCAGTCAGCCTTCTCTCCCCAGCCTGTTACACCACTTTGAAAAATGTTTGGTTTTTTTTTTTTTTTTTTTTTTTACATACATTTACTAATAGAAGATTGTGGTAATGAAGCTTCATTTCTACAAATGAACATGGTTTCAAAACAGTTTTATGTTCAGGTCCCCAAAATGTATTCTATGGAGCATTAGTATGCTCAGAGAGGCGCGTTCCCCACAAACAGGTAAAGTATGGAAGTAACGCTAGACAACTGGAGGGTGTGTTCCACTTCGCAGTCTGTCTCTGTCATAGATTTACATAATAAATGGGCACAATGAAGGCCCTGATTTGTGCAATAACAAATTCTGTTTAACTGTACTTAACTGAGCACATCTCAAACTCCTTTAACCACAGAATCCTTTTAAAAATCATCTGCTATATTGAGACACTAGCACTGAAGACACACATTTTGGGAAATGCTGAGCTCTAGCTCCCCAGAGGCAAGGTTTCAGTGCTAATGCTTTGCCAGGATTCCCGTGCCCATACCAGCAAGGGAGGGAAGAGAGAAATGACAGGGTAAGGTGGGAAACAAATCTATAGTGATGCCCCTACGCTGGCCACTGCTTCGCCATGTATGAACAGACACAGGTGATCACTCAGCTACACAGGATGTCCCCAGACAGGCACATTAGCAAACGGCCTTGGAGCAGTCCTCATAAGGATAAAGAGCCAGGAACTTACTTACCGGCTCTATCTCCCCTCTGAGAAAAAAGTCCATTCCACAGGGAAGTAAACTTCTCTACACATCTGGGTTATCACCCAGCCTCTTCAGGCAGCTGGGAAGCCAGGTCTACCCATGGCCAGGTACTTTGTCTGAGTCTGGAAGTAGGAGGAACCAGAACCTTCAAGTCCAGTGGGGGCTGGCCTGGGAACTGGCACTGCAGAGGATGCTGTGGTGCCACAGCCTGGCATTTACCCAGGGAAGAAGACAGCCCATGCTGGTACCTGTGGCAGGACCAGTCAGGGTTCTCCATGAGCAAGGGCCCAGTGTCTGAAATAGATGAGGACAAAAGCATCTTTGCAGACACCAACACCCCCAGAAATTTAAAACAGGACAGAGCTTATGTAGGGGAGTTCAAGGGGACAGAGTGTACTTGGGAGGGAGGGATAAAGCAAAGAGGTGATCTCCCATGATCATTTTTAACTAACCTGTGTTACCTGAAAAAAAGTTTTATGTAAAATAACCAAGTTTTAACCAAGAAATAGAATCTATAAGGAACAGATTAAAGATTATATCATATAAAATAAGTACCTTGATAACCAACATAGACAGCAGCCCCAGGGAGGTCTGAGTGCCCACGGGCAGCCCCACTCCTGCCCAGGCCTACACACTGGGGAAGGGAGGTGTGCAGGAGGTAGGGGATGGGGGTCTCAGGCTTTGAAGGGCCAGTGAAGCTGAAAGCAGGCAGAATTTTAAACTGTGGTTCTTGGGTGGTCAAAGAATTAAAAGACATACCAACCAACACTAAAACAGATGACCTCGGTCCAGTATAAACCCCTGGCTTAGGTCTGCTCCCAGTGACAGGAGTGTCTGCCTCTTAGGAAAACAGTACATGAAAAGCCTTGGTGGACACCCTATCTGGGTACCGACCACGTGCCTTCTGGGAAGCACCCTTTGAGACACACTGGGGAATATCCTAGCCAGAGTCTCTCAATTGCAAATCCTCTTCTGAGCTCACTCTACAACCAGGGTGAAATAGACACACTACAGCATCTTACAAGGGTACATGTGAAATTTACTAGGTGTAGAATATAAATGTCTAAACACAATAACTAAGAAAATGCCGTGAAGGCTATGTTAACCAGTTTGATGAAAATATTTCAAATTGTATATAAAACCAGCACATTATACCCCATGATCACATTAATGTACACAGCAATGATTTAATTTAAAAAAAAAAAGAGAGACACACTACGTTAAAACACAGGGTTTTTTGAAAGACACAAAGAAGCTCCACAAAGTTAAGACAAAGCTCAATAGTAGAGGGGTAGCAGAAACAGCTCACCTATTCAAATTTTTACTTCTTACATACCCTACAAACTACATCTACTGTGACATTCTTTTTTTTAATCTTACTTTTTTTGCTCCCTATAGGGTAGTCACTACCAGTGCCATCTAACCTGTTGTTCCACCATCCTCCCTTTAGATAAGTTTCTCCTTATGTTGAAATAGCAATTTTCTCTTGCTTGACTACTCTATACTTTGTTCTGTTAATTGCTTTTTTTTTTTTTAAGAGATAGAGTCTCACTTTGTCACCCTCAGTGGAGTGCTATGGCATCACAGCTCACAGAAACCTTCAGCTCTTGGGCTTAGGCAATTCTCCTGCCTCAACCTCCAGAGTAGCTGGGACTATAGGCGCCCGCCACAATGCCGGCTTTTATTGTTGTTGCAGTTTGGCCAGGGCCGGGTTTGAACCTGCCACCCTTGGTATATCGGGCCAGCGTCTCACTCACTGAGTCACAGGTGCCACCCAGTTCTTTTTGTTTTTAATGGTTTCCATCAGGGCTGCTTACTCCTCTTCAAAGTCCCCCTTCAGAGCCACCAGGTGGAGTGTGCCCAGAGAAGCGGGAGCGCTAAGATAGGGCAAGGAATGGACCTGAAGATATGGGGTAAAGAGACACACAATACCTTGGCATTCTTTTAAAATTCAATTTTAAAAATATTATTTTAAAATAATAACTAACAGAACAAGTCAGTCATTTTGCTTGAAAATGAAGTTCAAGTGACATAGATGAATTCTTGTTTGAAAATGAATGTGTTCATTATTCTCTGAGGAATACAATTCTATCAACTGTACACCAAGATTACTGTAATAAACTGATAATATGCTAACAAAATTGAGACTAAGCATTCACCTCAGTATCCATTCTTACAAAATGAAGCAAACTTAACTGATAAGATTGTTTGATGTTAAGTTTTAGGAAGAAATATTGTAAACAGAAAAAACACTTTGCATAGGGAAAAATGATAAAAAAAATCAAGCAAGACTTGAGACAAAACAAAGGATAATTTCATTATTTTAATTTAATTTGAGGTATGAAAAATTAAACACATCTGCATTTAAATTAAGAAGAAAGACTAAGAGTAAACATTCAGTGTCTATAAGGTACCTGTGGCCATCACAGCAATGGTATTAACCACCAGGTAAAATACTTTTATTCTCTGCTCCAGGGAGAAGCATGCCGAGCAGATGGCACAGGCACAGGCAGACCAGTTTCCCCAGAAGAAAGCTTGGCTAAGGTTTTACAATCCAATTACCCATTTTTTCATGACTACTATCAACCTGCCCACACATGACATTGCATCATCTTTTTCATCTAAAAAGGGAAAGCTATTTTCTTCTATATTACATCCACGTTAATACTTCTGACACCAAACATGTGAGTTTTCCCTCTATAGAACCAATTCTCCAACTCTCCGGATACCAACTGGGTATCCTACAAACAAGACAATTATGACACTATTATACCTGGAGTTGGTGCAGACCCTATAGGCTAAGAGCACAGTTTCATGAGGCTGCACCACACTTCAAACACCAATCACAGCTAGTGGATCCACAGGTTTACCGGTACTTCTTTCCAACTTGGCTACAAATGGGAGTTCCTACAACCCCCTTTCTCAGGTTTGATAATTTGCTATGACCACACAGATGGGATAGGGGCTGGAGACTAAGTTAATAATCTATCATGCCTTGTAGACAGAAATACCACTGATGGAATCTAGACCCTAGTGATCTTTAATTCCAAAGGGCCTGTGTATCCTTCACCATATCTCTTTGACCTTTTTCTTCTAGTATCACATCTATATTCACCTTATTGGGATCTGCAGCATTGTCTACTAAACACAAAAAGTAGCCATGAGCATTTTTTAGTTCAATTATATGCCTAGAACAGAGTTTATAGAGCAGGTGGCCAAATATTTACTGAAAAAGTAGTGAATCTTGAAAATATATAAGCTTTATTTAGGAAACAAACAAAAGCAGAAAATGAAAAAGCTCAAGAAATTATATATAAGAAAATTTTAGGATGGCCTCTATACTCAAGGGTGGTCTGTTCAAAAGCCCACAAGGGCCTCAAGTTATAACATAACGGGTAAGTCCTCCCCCTCGGACCTCTGATAGCCTCCGGCAGTGTCGTAAAATACTCAGTAACATATGAAACTTCTTGTCAACTTTCAAAGTCGTGAACTCCTTTATGTCAGCTTCCACTATAAAATAATGACCTGAAAATAAAGATACTGGTGCTGTTATAAGGCCAACTTTTAAGACGAGTCTTTAATGCATTAAATAATGAATATGAGTGGCATTAATCATTTTTACCATCATTATCTAATAAAAGCAAAAACTGGGGTGGTGCCTGTGGCTCAAAGGAGTGGGGCGCTGGCCCCATTTGCTGGAGGTGGCGGGTTCAAACCCAGCCCCCAGCCAAAAACGGCAAAAAAAATAAATAAATAAAAGCAAGGACTGGTATTCTTCCTAAAATAATAATTATTCTACCAATTGTAGTTCCATGATACTGTAGCATTAAAGAATTGGTATCTCTTCAACAATTCACTTTTCAAGAGGCAATATGAAACTCATGGCAGTGTTATCACCTAACTAGACGACTGTGAGCAAGTAAATTAAGCTCTCTTGGCCTAGTCTGCAAAATGAGGATAATAATAGCACCTACGCGTTAAGGATGTTGTGAGAACTAAAGTTCTTTGCGCACGATCTAGCACACAGTAAGTGCTACGTAAGCACTAACAGTAATCACTATTTTCATTCTAAAACAGTGGGTATGATTCCATAACAGACTCTAAAGCAATGTTTCTCAGTCTCAGCACAGATAATGTGGGCCAAATAATTCATTTTGTGGGTGCTGTCCTGTGCAGCGTAGGCTGCTTTAGCAGCATCCCTGGCCTCTACCCACTAGAAGTCAGGATCTTTCCATACCCTGGTTATAATACCAAAAAATGTCTCCAGACATGGCAAAATGTCCCCTCATGGGAAAATGGCCACTGGTTGGGAATTAACACTCTAGAGCTAGAATTTTTCTAGAATTAGCTAGATGATTTAGTTATACTCCCAACAGTTCCGCATGTACACATATAAATGCTATCATTTTACCTTTGGTATCTTTTGTTTCTTCATCAATAAATCTGTGATAGAGATTTCTGGCCACAGAATTCATAGACTTTTTTGGCTGATGTAGGATCTTGTATTTACTAATTACTGCCTTATTGATTTCTTTAATAACATCATTAATTTGACAATAGGTTAAGCGGGATTTCATGTATCTGTAAAAAAGTAGATGATTAATTATTTTTTCAAAAAATAACTACCATATAAAATTACTTTCTTTGAAAAATAGAAGTATGACTATATATAGTAGCAAAATGATAGTACCCTTTCTAAAAAAAAAAAAAAAAAGCCTTTATGTTAACTTCCAAATAAACCAGACACATTTCAACTGCTGAAAAATTAAACAGAGATGACAACAACATATCAGTGTTTATGTTCTCTAATTATGTTTGGATACATTAATCTTCATTCTCTACCTATGGAGAATTAACATTATAATTCAAAATAAGCTCTCAAATTTTGATTGAAATGGACTAATTATAAGATGTAAGTTAAAAAAAAGTATGTAAGACATAAGTTTAAACATTTTTAAGTGTTTGTGAGCAAAGGAAGAAAAACCAAAAATTTTGTAGTGCTCTACTTCAAAAATTTCTTGCATTTTCATAGTATAATGTAAAACTATTTTAGAGAAGATTAATATTCAAACATAGCATATTACAATTAATATATGATCAAGCTTCATCATTTAAACAATCATGTATGTTGATTATTTAAGAGTTGAGCATTAAAATTTCTCTTAAATACTTACACAGGAACACCATCAAACTCATCACAAGTTATAAATGCCATTTCTTTAATACTTCTTTGTTCTCTGGGGGGCTTCTTTATGGGTGCAGTTTCCTCAACTTTGACTGGCTCTTCAGGGTCAAGATCTGATCCCTTAACACTATGGAATAGAGATATACATACATATAGGTAATTGTCAGAATTACAGAGCATACGGGATGTTTTCCCAACTCAAAATAACCAATATTAAATACATGATTCATCCTATGACAACAATTTTATTTCCAACATTTTTTTCCAAACCTACCTCTGTGTTCACAAAAGTCTAAATAGAGAAGGGAATTTAGAAAAATTAAGTCCCTGGGCAGTGCCTGGGGTTCAGTGGGTAGGGCGCCCGTCCCATATACCAAGGGTGGTGGGTTCAAACCCAGCCCCGGCCAAACTGCAACCAAAAATAGCCGGGTGTTGTGGCAGGCGCCTGTAGTCCCAGCTACTCAGGAGGCTGAGGCAAGAGAATCACCTAAGGCCAAGAGTTGGAAGTTGCTATGAGCTATGACGCCACAGCACTCTACCGAGGGTAATAGAGTGAGACTCTGTCTCAAAAAATAAGAAAAATTAAGTCCCCAAATTTTCAGTAATATAGCTATATTTACTTACGCAAAATATGGTATGTGTTGTACATATGCTAAACATATTCAGCAGTTGAATCACTGGATCCTCAAAGTCAGTATGTGTAAAATTGATCTCAACCTTTAAAGAGCTTCTCCTCCTGACTTCCCTTGTTCTGAACCTGTAAACATCCATTAACTTAGACTTCTCTTTATTCTAATTTATCCTTATGGTTGCTAATGTTGGTCTTTGCCTATTACAGACTCATTTAGTTGCCAGCAATAAGCGTGGGTGACCCTTACGCTCAATCTGCATGATTTTTAGAGTGAGAGAAGCCTACTAATATAGCTCCTGCCCCACTAGCAAAAGGAGTCTATGAACAGATCAAGGCTCCAGGGTTGCTTAACTGCTAAACAAGGAACAGATCCCAGCTGCCAGCAACAAGTCAAGCCATAGTGGCCTGACTACACCAATAAAGAAGACACTGGATATAGGAAATAGTAGATTCAACACAGTAGCAAAAAAAGGCCATACCCAGAAAGAAGAGAAGTGAGATTTCAAGAGGGCAGCTGAGCACCAAACACAGAGGGCAACCGACAAGGTGTTATGACTCAGGAGGTGTCCATGCTGTAGCCTGTCAAGATTATGCCATTTATGACAGCAAACACATGGAGTCAAACTAAGTGTCCATCAGTGGAGGACTGAATAAAGAAAATGTAGCATACATACAATGGAATACTATTTAGCCAAAAATAGAATGAAATCATGTATTTTACAGCAACACAGGAACTGAAGGCCATTAACTTAAGTGAAACAACTCTGACACAGAAAGACACAAGCATCTCACAGCTCACATGTAAGCAGGAGCTGAATAATGTGTACACATGGTAGCAGAGTATGAAAAGATGGGGTGGAAAAGGTGGGTGATGGGAGGTTGCTTAGTGGGTACAAGGCTTCAGTGATGGCTGCTGTGAAGGCCCTGACTTCACCACAATGTGATAAATCAATGTAGCAAATTTGCACTTGTACTCCATGAATATATACACATTTTTTTTTAAATGAAGGAAAACAAGATAAAGATGCCCAGTACTATCTTGCCATCATCCGTACAAGAATCCTAACATGAGACTCCATAGTGAGACTGGCTGAATCTCACCTGTACTTGCTTCTTTGACCCTGTGCTAAGGAAGCCCCACATTTCTCCATCATGCCCCGCTGCATATATCAACTGAAATTACCACTTCCACCTACAGACAGGTTCTGCTTTGACCTATCCCTGAGAGTTGAAGCTAGGCCACAGTGAGTTTAGAAGAAGAAAATTCCTCCTATTTCTCTGGCTGTCTGCCTGCTGATGTGGATCCAATGACAGGTGATGGCCTAGAAAGAGTACCTGAGTGACAAGAGAAGGAGAGCACTGGTTGGACTGGACAGGTGGTAAGAGAGCCAGGTCTTAGAAATGCAGAGTTCGAGAAGAAAATAACTCACTCGGCTCGGCGCCTGTGGCTCAATGGGCTAAGGCGCCAGCCACGTACACCTGAGCTGGCGGGTTCGAATCCAGCCTGAGCCCGCCAAACAACAATGACAGCTGCAACCAAAAAAATGTCCGGGTATTGTGGCGGGTGCCTGTAGTCCCAGCTACTTGGGAGGCGGAGGCAGAAGACTCGCTCGAGCCCAGGAATTGGAGGTTGCTGTGAGCTATGATGCCACGGCACTCTATCCAAGGTGA